>CANXYI010663512.1:0-13304 GCA_948208565.1 Hura crepitans
GTGAATAGTGCCCAAATTAAGTAAATGGCCATAAATCCCATTTTTTATTTTTGGTATAAGTAGTTTAGGGGATTCTAAGAATCCCTATTATTTTAGAATTCCTTTTAGAGTTATGGTTGATTTTTAAGGATTTTTCTAAGCTAGAATTGTTTATGTTTAGGATTTCAAAAAGGAGGAGAGAGAAACTAACAAACTTAAGCTCAAGGTGGTGGAGAAAGGGGTGTACATATACCCTAGGTATGTGGAATAACTCAAATGTATTATGCCTAACTTGTATGTTAATTTTTTTGCATGCTACCTTGCATGGAAATGTAATATTACGGGTGTGTGCATGTTGTTTAGGTGAAATTGGATTATAAGCATGCATTTGGTATTAAAATAGTGATTTGTAGAATAAATGGGAAAGAAGTGGCATGTGTATGGGTGTGTGCAATAGTGGCCGAATGGGGTACCATGGGGGGTGTGGTATATATGGTTGAACATTGAATGCAATTTGTGCGCCAATATTGTGTAAATGAAGTGTAGAAATGGCAAGCAAAATGACCTAAAAAAGGCATGTTACATGGCCTAAGAATATAACTTAATTAGAGGTGGAAATGTAAGTGGAAACTTAGTGAATTAGTATGTGTTGTAATGTGGGATTGATGTAAGAATAATAGGGTAAAGAAACCTTGAAAATGGAACTTGTATAGTAGAAATAATAAAAGGCACAAAATAAGAAAATGACTAAATGAATAGTGTTAGTTACGAAAACTGACCAAATGAATACTGAATTTGGCGATAGTGGCAACGTCGCAATTACTTGTGTGAATTAGGTTCGAAAATGTAACCTAAGGATAAATTAATAGTGAATATGGTCTAAATTGGTTAATGGCCCATCAGTTAGACACCCACTAAATGGGTTGACCGATTAACTAGGGGATAGAGCAACTAATAGGTAGTCGGTCCTTCTATGGCCGTTGCCCTGTGTTATGTGTGATGGGTGTAGCCACCGAGATTGTATGATGTACCCTACACGGTTATTAATGTATTTATGGATATTAGGAGTGGTCTACGGATAGGTTCCTACTATCCACCTTTGTACTACTGATTGATATGATTCACAGATATTAGGAGTGGTCTATGGATAGGTCGCTGCTATCTGCTAGTTCGATATTAGGAGTGGTCAACGGACAGGTCCTTGCTATCGGGTGATGTAGGTGCAGCTACCTAGGCCCTAAAAGTGGGCCACTGCATAGGATGCATCCCGCTATCCAGTGTCTTTAAGTGTAGTCTGTTTAGTATGGGCCTGTAAAAGAAGTAATTAGATAATTAAATTGACTTAAATGAATGAACATAGGGTAGTAAGGATCACTTGTTGTGTGCGGAACATAACATGTTGCTTGCTTGTGTGATTTGACATAATATATTTGAATTATTCCACCACTGAGTGTTATACTCAACACGTCGGTGTTTCGATGCATAGGCTATAGACAGAGTGCAGAGTAGCATTAGATACCACTGCCAATGTAGCTATTAGAAGTCTTTGGTATTTTATTTTCCCTTTTGAGTTATGTAATTATGGATACATTCATGTATATAAGATAGAGTGGGTATTATGGACTGTATGTACAATTGATTTTGATAAACTAAAATATATGCATAGTCATGCATGTTACTTAACGGTTGTTTTGCATGTGTGTGTGCTGATAGGTATACAACCCTATGATGATGAATGAATTATGATAATTGTGTTGCTAGCTGTAGTTTAGAGGACCAGAGGGTTTAGAAGGAGGAATAAGGGTGGATGTTAAATTAGAAGTGTTTTTTTCTTTGTAGGATAGTTTGGGGATAGTGACCAGGGCAGCCATTATGTTGCCCGATTCTTAATAAATGTTTGATAGTGCTTGATAAGAATTTTAACGGATTGAAATAGACAATAATAAGAGAATAAATGATCAAATTAGATTAAAGGGATTGTTGGTCAAACTTAGTCAAACATAGGTAGAGGTTAAACGAAAGGACCTTGGGGAAATCCAAGGATTGGTGACCTCAGTGGGAAGTAGCACACTATGCCTATTTCAGGTAGAAATGGGTAGAGGGTGTTACACTTCCTTTTTAGTGTAAACCATATATGCAAGGTAAGCTTGATAACTCTGTTGTATCATTCTACTAGCCACAACTACTGACACTATACTAGCCATGCAATCTGATCTCTCACTAGGCAATGTCACTTCTGACTAGTCAATATCTTGTAATGTGATCCTCTTCGTCTTGCAATATACTATGGCATGATACATAGATAACTAGTCTATAGCAAAGATAAGATAGAACTCATTGAACATCAATTCAATGAGATCCACTAAGAGAACATGTCCTTGTGTTGACAAAGGATAGTCTTTGTATACTTTGTTAACTATGATGTGTTATCCTATAGGATTGCTAACCATCATATCAAAACCAAGGTCATCTGATACTAAACCCTAATCTTTAACACCTACTATACAGATATATGAAAGTGTGGACCCCATGTCTATTAGTGCTAAAGCAGGTAAATCAAAGATGTGAAAAATACCTGCTTTAACCACTGGAGTGTCTACCTCCTCTCTAACCCATATAGCATATTGTCTAGCTGAAGCTCTGCTCTAGGACTGGCCCTAGCTTTGCCCGCGATGTCTCTCTTCTGTGATGTCTCTAGTGACCTAACTGGACAGTCCCTCTAAAAATGATCCCTAGAGCTACAACCCTAACACACTCTTGATGTAACTTTCCAACATACACCTAGGTGTTTCCTACAGCAAGTCTCATAAGCTGATGTCAGGACACTATAAGTAATAGATCTAAGAGCACTTGATGTTTGAGTTTGCTATTGGGTCTGTACTTTAGAACCATGTCTTGACCTCTAAGACTGCTTTGACTTCCTATTCTGTTCTTTCCTAGACTGACCCCCTTTCTATTTCCTATCCATTGCATAACCATAATTGCCTTATCCCTTGCCAAAAGAACTCTTCTTAAATCTATCTCTCATCTATCTCAGTTGATGTACCATCTCTGTGGTATGACAAGCTATTACTAAGGCTAAAAAATCCCTAATCTACATCAAAGCAACTTGTTGCATAATGTCCATGTTTAACCCTTTCTCAAACTTCTTGCAGTGGTCTTCCTCTATAGCCACCACTGCCTTAGAATATATGCTCAATTGAGCAAACTTCTTCTCATACTTAGATATAGTCCTATGCTTTTACCTTATGTCTATGAACTCCTAGTACTTTAGATCCAAGTAATGCTCAGATATGTATTTCTTCTTGAATTCTTGAAGAAAGAACTCCCAATTAATATTAACAGCTATCTTATGCTTTATAATGGTCTCCCACCACTTTCAAACTTCCTTCGACATCTTGAAAGTATTACATGTTGTATACTTCTCTTGAGGACACCTCAACTAATCCTGAGTATCTGATCTAGTCAATACTCAACTCTACTCGACTCATCTAGCTCTTCACCTTTGAAGAACTTAGCCCTATTCTTTAATAACTATTCCATGTACATCTTCTAAAGAGCTTATTGCTTTTAAGGTATTTGAGGTGGAGTTGTTTGTACTATAACAACTGTAGCAACAACAGTTGTAGTCGTTTACCTGATAAACTCCAACATCTTTTATAGCCAAGTTGATAGACCCTACTATCCATGTGCAGCATATCCCGTATCACTAGAGGTCATATACTCTGGTTGTGCCTCACCTTTTCCAAAATCCATAGGTGCATGGCTTTCTACTTCCTTCTCTTTGCTTCCGATAGTACTATGACTCATCTTTATATTTGTAGGTAAGAGAAATAGATTATGAACCCCACATGTAAAATGATATGATGTAAACATATTACAACTCTTATAGTGCTCTTGTGTAGCCTACAGGTTTAAAGGAAAGCTTAAACTAGAGCTCTGATACCACTAAGGTGTGACACCCTTTACCCGACTTATACATTGACCTCGAATAAAGACCACACATGCATATCGATATATGATTCCATTATCCTTAAAAGCCCAATTAAATTTAAACTTTTCTTGAAATTACGGAGTTGTAAAACACTAAAAACCATTTGACACGCTTTACAAAGCAACTAATGGGGTCATCTTGTCAAAATTTTGGAAGCATAATGGCTCTATTAGGAAACTTTCCCAAATAGTAAACCTCTTAAAAACACTTCTAAAACAACATACATCACAACACGACTCCAAATGGATGCTCTTGACCCTCTAATCAACATAAAAATTACATAGAGCCTCAGGCTCATCACAAGTAGCATTCTCACGGGTAGCATTAAGAGATATCATACAAGTCATGCAAAAAAATATAATGCTTTTGAAATAAATACACTTTTATGTTACAAAACTGACCCATGTTTATATATTAAGCCAAATTATTTTTAGGTATTTATAGTTTTTTTAAAAAATATTTTATTTTGTTTTCCATAATTTATCTCTCCCTTCTAAAAGAATTAAAATTTCTCAATATATATTTCAAAAATTAGGTAAATATAAATCCTGTAGATCTCTAAAGAATCAAGCTCAAAAGATGAAGAAAATAAAAAAAATCAATATCTTTCCTTAGCCAAAAACTCAATAAAAATACTTCTCGATATCTAAAAATTCTGATTCTAAAGCCAATGGTCTATTCAGAATATTTAATTTTTAGATTGTAATATTTTTGGACTATTTTAACCAACTTTTGAATTATTTTACGGTTCAGCTTTGCTTACGGCACTATTCACTAGACAATGTCGTATAATCTTATTTAGCATTTTTAACCATCCAAATAACTTCAAATTAGCTTTAAACTTTGCCAAAAATTCTATCATAATTAATACTCCCCATTGGTACACTTAGTGCAACTCAATTTTTGAGAATTACTATTCACCTTGAACAGTACTATTCATGAGAGTTGAGATTTTTGAGTCATTACAAGCTATGTCGATAGAGGCTTCGATTCTTGTGTAACCAGTATTGGGAAAGGACTTCACTCTATATAATGATACATCTCACATTGGATTAGGGTGTATTTTGATGTAAGATGGCAAGGTTGTTACTTATGCTTTAAGATTGTTGAAACCATATAAGAAGAATTACCCTACTTATGATTTAGAGCTTATAGCCATTGAGTTTGCTCTAAAGATCTAGAGACATTATCTGTATGGGGAGAAGTGCTACGTCTACACGGATCATAAAAGTCTTAAGTATCTTCCTACATAGAAGGAGCTAAACTTGAGATATAAAAGGTGGATGGAATTAACTAAAGATTATGACTGTCTGATTGATTACCATCTATGGAAGGCTAATGCAGTGGCTGATGCACTTAGTAGGAAGTTTATGGTAGCCATAAGAACCATGACTATTAGATTATAGCTTGCAAGTGATAATGCCTTATTAGCTGAGATGCAAGTCAAGCCTAGTTTCTTCTAGCAAGTAAAAGATTGTAAGAGAGATGGTTAAAGGCTGATCAGTATTATAAATGCTATCAAAAGAGAGGAAGCTAACATAGTATGAGATAAATAGAAATGCCTGTTTGTATAATCATGATAGATTTTTGTGCCAGATGTGGAAGAGTTAAAGAAGCAAATTCTACAAGAAGCTTGCATTGCTCTTTATGTGATGCATCTTGGTAGCAATAAGATGTATTAAGATTTGAAGCTTTCTTATTAGTGGCCAAGCATGAAGAGAGATATGTTTAAGTATGTGATGAGCTACCTTACACATCAGTAGGTAAAGGCAAAACACTAGGTTCCTTCTAGATTGCTTTATCCTATAGCAATTCCACAATAGAAATAGGACATAGTGGCTATGGACTTCGTGGTTGGGCTACCTATGACCAAGAGCAAGTGTGACTCAGTATGGGTGATTGTAGATCATTTGACAAAGATGTCTCATTTTTTATTCCTATTAGAATGGACTACTCATTAAAGAAGCTAACAGAGCTCTATGTAAATGAGATAGTTAGGTTGCATGGAGTGCTATCTTTGATTATATCATATTAGGATCCAAGGTTCACATTGAGGTTTTAGAAGAAACTTTATAATGCCTTGGGTACTTGATTAAGCTTTAGTACAACATTCTATCCATAGACTGATAACCAATCCAAGAGAGTTATTCAATTAATTAAAGATATGTTGAGGGGTTATGCATTGGAGTTTAAGGGAAGTTGGTACTGATACTTGTCCTTAGCTAAGTTTGATTATAATAATAGTTATCGAGTGAGTCTTGGTATGGCTCTTTATAAAGCCTTATACGAAAGAAAGTGTAAAACACCATTGTCTTGGAATAAGCTCAGTGAAACTAAGCTCATGGGGCCAAATTTGACACAAGATGTAGAAGAAAAGGTTAAGATCATTAGAGAGCATTAGAAAGTAGCTTTCGACAAACAGAAGTCCTATGCAGACTTGAAGAGAAAAAAGGTGGAATATGAAGTGGGAGATAAGGTTTTCTTTAAGGTTTTACCTTGGAAGAAGGTTTTGAATATTGGAAAGAAAGGGAAGTTAAGTCCTAAGTTTATTAGGCCATACAAGGTTATAGAACATATGGGGCCAATAGCCTAGAGACTAGCTTTTCCTCCAGAACTTTAGCAAATCCATGATAATTTTTATGTTTTTATGCTTAGAAGATATAGGTTAGATCATGTGCATGTGTTAACAATAGAAGATATAGAAGTTAATCTTGACTTGTCTTATAAAGAAGAACTAGTGAAGATTATTGACAGAGCAAATAAAGAATTGAGGAATAAGATAGGACGCTCGATGATGGTTCTCTAGAAACACCATGGATGCAAGAAGCAACCTAGGAGATGGAAGCTCAGATGAAGGACCAATATCTATAATTATTTGAACTAGGTACTACTTTAATGTCGAGGAAGACATTTCTTTAAGAGGGGAAGAAATGTAACGGCCTAAAAACCTCGATAATTATGAATAGTACTTTTCCGGGGATGAATAGTGTTCTTGAGACCCGAGATACACTGAAGACACCATATGTAATTATTAATCATAAAATAATTTTGGGTAAAGTTTGAAATCAATTTAAGGTCCTTAGAGTGGTTAAAAACACAAAGAAAGTTTTTACAATGGTGCTTTGGGAATAGTGACAAAGGTAAAGTTGAACCATAAATTAATTTCAAAGTTGCTTAGATAATTATGAAAATTATAAACCTTAATACTTAAAAATTCCAATGAGTCTAATGACACTAAAATTGGAATTTTTTGACATCGGGAAGTAATTTTTCGAGAAATCGGGAAACATAAAAATAATGAAATTAATTAATTTTTCAGTGTTATTAAACACCAATTTTTAGAGGCAATAAAGTAATAATTATAGTGAATTATTTCAATAAAAATTGCAATTTAATTGGCTCGAGAAGAGGAGAAAATTTGGGAAAAAAAGGCTAGATTGTGTATTTTTGAGAGAGGGTATAAATAGGCTAATTTGAATCATAAGTCAAAAGCACTATTCACTTTCCTTCTCCTTCAACCAACTAACGCCCTCTCCCTTTCTTCCTCTCCATTTTTCTTCCTTCAATCCTCCCTTTAGAGCCAAAATCACTATACCAAAATTAAACCCTAAAGCCTCTATGCCTTAAAAGTCGTCTCAGAAGTGGAAATTTCAAAAATGGATGCTCAATTTTCATGATTTTTCATTCCCATGAATAGTAAACATAAATTTTTTGGGTAAGAATTTCTTACTTCCATTATTTTTCCTAGATATTATGGGTGCCTAAGAGTGCATAAATGGACTTAGATTAATTTTAAGAGCTATGGTTGATTTGTTATAGATTTTTGATGTTTTCTAAGTTTATGTAAGGAAATTCTAAATCGAACCATGACAAAGGTAAAGAGAAGGCATCGATAGGTCTTTAAGAATCTCTTTGATTATCTTGGTATGTGTAATCAAAATACAATGACCTTGTTTAATCAAAGTCCTTAAATTTTACACATTATGCCTAATATGTATTAAATGTTAAAATGTGTAAAATGTCATTAATGTTATACATTAAATGTGTTGTATGGCATGTAATAATGGTATTAAAGTGATTTAAATGATTGGAATGTATTAAAATCAAGTGGAAATGTCAAATGTGCTCTATGTGTTATTGAGAGCATAATTGTGACATAATAGGGTCTAAGTAGCTAAATTGAGCATTTAAGTTTATATAAGCATAAAATGTGGTTAATTGACTTCAATGTCATTAACATGAATGTATGAAATCATAAGAAGGCTTTAGAATTAAAAAAGGCTTATTAAGTGCATTATGTTACTTGTATGGACATATTATCCGAAAAATGCCTTTGTATGCATTATGTGGATATGTCTTATGACATTAAACATATTAAATATAGTTGCATGATATATGTGTGATAATATGTATTTCATGACCCTATCATAAGTATGGCTGAAATTTCATGTCTGCCATGGAATGGGGAGAAAATTTTAGATTCCTAATACGTTAAGGTTTCATTATGCTTGAATGTCTCTTTGAATTGTAGCTATGTGGTGTGTTGTTAATACACAGTAAGTTGGCCAAAATAGACAAGAGTAGTCAAATGGCCTATTATGGGATATACACATGATGCTTTATGAATTATGAAAGAAATTATGTTTGCATGTTTATTTCTTTCATTTAAACATGAATAAGATTAATGTTATAAATGAAATAAGGTTTAAGACCTTAAGGTGCATTAATCCTAAAAAAGAGCTAAAAGAGTTCTTTAAAAACACTTTATGCCATAAAATGAGAAAATATTGATTATAAAGGCATAAATTAACCTAAATGGATTTATGACCTCATTTACGCATGTTTATGTTAAACACATCCTAAAAATCCATATATGAGGTGGAAAATGTGATTTTTTTTTGTGTATATGGCATAATGATTTTGAAAGTGAGCATAAAGGCTTAAATGTTATTTTTAATAAAGTTAAGTTGTTTTAGTCATTTAATGGCTAAAATATATATGCATGTTAAGAGATATGTAAGCTTATTTAATGAGGTGAAACTAAATAAAATGATTTTTAGCCCATGAGATACATTAAACTAAGAAATGGATAGGTTGATTGGTTAGCAAGGCAATATAACAACTGCTAAGGCACTTTGGTGCTTAGATAAGGTCTAAAGGTACACTTGTAGTCTACCTACGAATATATGTATTGTGGTCTTTAGATCTAGTAGATGTAACCAATGGTATAGGTCCCCTAGGGGACACTACATTGAGTACATGCAGGTGTAGCCATGTAAGCCACATTAGACATTGCACTATACTAGTACAGCAAACGTCAAGTCTAAAATGTGGGCTAATGTATAAGTATGATCCTGTTATCTATTGGTGTGGGGTTATCCCTATAGGTATAAGTAAAGAAAAGATGACAAACAACATAAATAAATATTATGTATGACTTTGCCTAAAATGACTGTTATATGCAGTTATGATACATAATGGTTACACTTGATTAATGATTGACCTTAATTGTTGTTTTGTCGTGCATGCATGATATGAAATGGCTGGTGCATAGAGTATGTTGATTTTAATCTTAGTTACTGCACATTCTAATGCATATTATGCTATATGTTACATAGTCATGTAATATAATGATTAATATATAACCATGGCATGGTATGAAAGAAAATTTTAGCACATATTATTTCAATTATGCCACTATACAATATTCTTAGAGGGTCATTTGTTTATGATGCATAGGTACAAAGATGTTTTGATACTAGAAGCCTCAGGACATCAAACTATCAAAGAGAAGGCTTTATTTTGGTAATGCTTTTGTTTATGTAAATAGATGTGATGTATAAGATACACTCAAGTGTAATTGTAAAAGAGGATAGGCCTAACTTGTGTTCATTATAATTATTGTAACATAAAATGTTCTTTTTGGATTTCAAAACATATAAAATGTATAAAACTATCAAATTTCTTGTTGTGTTGTATGATATCTCTTCTTGAGGTTGAGATATCATATGTTGCGTTAAGTTCTATTAGAGTGATCAGAAGATCATTTTGAGATAGAGGAAACATGTGAATGAATCATAGAAGTGTATTTTTATATACAAGTTGCAATTTAAAATTTAGGATAGTGCCTAGTATAGGTGTTATGTTGCCAGATTTTCAACACAAGGATTCCTAGTTTTAAATAAGTAACATTGTTTAAAAAGGTTTTTGAAAACCTATATTTTCACACACTATGTTTTTAATAAGAATGATTTATAACAAGTAAGTGGTTAGATGATTTTGGATATCCCTATATGCGTGTACACCTTAGCCAGGCTCAGTAATCGGTTTACATCCAAACGAGTAGGGGGTGTCATAACTTATTTCTTCTTCTTCTTACAACTATTAAAATGGTTGTGAAAATAATTTTAAAAATAATTATATTAAGTTATGGATACATCAATTCATGATGTGACATAAAATGCATGTATTTAAGATATGAAGAATTATATATGATAAATTCATTTTGCTGGTATAATGAGTATGAAAATAAAATGTTTAAACATGATAGGGCATTAGGAATGTACTGATACATTTGAATGATGTATGAATACCTTATGCTTAATGTTTATTCACATGGGTATAGTAAGTGAAATGAAGATGTGACATTGGGAGTAAAAGATATGTATGGTTAAAAGGTTATAAGTATTAACATATACATGTCCTATTTGATTCCATGAAACCATTCATTGAAATAGTCTATTTGTATGATATGAACTAAACTTGATTTATCAATAATGTTGTCTAGGAAAATCATGCCAATATGTGCACCTAGCATGAAGAATACACGATTTGATGTATAGGAAAATGAGGATCATCGAAACATGGAGGTTTAGGTTAGAAGCATATTTGTGGGCAACAAATGCAGTATATGCTAATGCTTGCTTGTATTTTCAAAATATGATATGTCATGTGTAATTGAATTAATAAGGTATTTTGGTAATAAGTGAGGTTATAATCATAAGAATACGTTATAAGGACTAAAAAGGTATAAGGGAAGGGTATGGTCTTACCTTGCTTCAATTATGATTTATGTTATTCTTTTTAATTAAATTCTTCTATGGTTGATGTAAGAAATAAAGTAGTAGTATAAAGATAATTATGTAAGTACATTATAGTTCAACTGTTGAGCTATAATGATGGGGAATGTAAAATATATGATATATTCTGATATATACCTTTATGGTATTATAGTTATTTAGAAATTATATGATTAAAAAAGATAAAAGTGCAGCCATATTTCTAGCTAGGATTCAAGATGGCCTTAGGATAGTTTAGTATGCCAAATAGAGGACACTTGTAGATCTGCCATCGTATTGTACTTTTGAGAACCATAGTATTGTAGCTTCAGGAACCATAGTTTTGTACCTTTAGGAACTACCGAGGTTGCAATTTAATGTTTGGGCTTTAGAAAGGTTTTGAGGAAGAAATGGTCTAACAAATGAAATAAATGTGAAATGAACAATGATAAATCTAATAATGAGATGGATAGGTACTTATCAACATGTGTATGACAAGACATAAGTTATATGTGAATTACACATTTACGTACGTGATCATAAAATATAGATGCCTTCATGTAATTTTCTTTATGCTTCATGTTAACTTTATGATAAATATGGTATTGAATGCTTAATAAAACAAAAATATGCATGTGTACATGATATAATGGATGGGTCATAAATGTGAATGATATGAGCAATGAAACATGATGTAAGGATAAGAATGTAAATATATTTTCATAAGTCATATGTATACATTTTAATTAGATGCATATGTAATAAGTGTTCTTAGACATGTGAGATGGTATGTAACTTAAAATGGTTAATGGTTAGAAATAATCAATTAATTACACAAATGGGTGGCACACATGTATACATAAAATAATTTGGTGTGTTGGTATCATTGTTAATATTATGTTAAATTCTTATCCTAAGAAATTACTTTAAAATTGTTATTTATAAGATTTATGTATTCTAGTAAAGCCGACTAATGATCATGCCACCTTATCTAGTTTTGGCTCTACTGAACAATTATACTTAGCATGAGCTTTTCCTTTGTATATGTCTAAGTTAGAAGTTTGTTGGAGTAGTGGGTAAAATGGGGTACTGTATAGAGAGTTTTTTTTTAGAGTCCTTATGGTTAAAATGATAGTTGTATAAATGATTGTAATTCTTACATATGTATAATATTTTGTTTTAGTTGTGGTTTTTCCTACAATCATACATTGTATCTAAATATTTAGGATCTAAGTATTGAAAATAAGAGGGGTGTGTGTGTGATTTATGAAACTTTGAGATGAGATTATTGCTTGGCTTAAGATTTCATAGTTTAGAGGTATAAGTTTCTAAGTGATGATACTTTATTCAAGAATGCTATCATAGAGGAAGTTTTGGGATGTATGATAGATAAATTGAAGGTTTTTTTTACGGGTTAAAAATTTGGATTAGTTGTTATGCTACAAGATTTTGGCATTAAGACCTATTTATATGAATGTTTTCAAAGAAGTACAATGTTTTAACTTTGAAAAAAATGTTTTCATGAAATAGAAAAAAGAAATTTTTTGGCTCAATTTTTCATACACCTTTACTTTGTATCATCATGA
This sequence comes from Hura crepitans, assembly GCA_948208565.1. Classification (NCBI taxonomy): domain Eukaryota; kingdom Viridiplantae; phylum Streptophyta; class Magnoliopsida; order Malpighiales; family Euphorbiaceae; genus Hura; species Hura crepitans. The sequence goes on from CANXYI010663512.1 coordinate 12,618, forward strand.
CATGTTATGTATTTTGAAGTGTTGTAACATCTCATCATCAAGTTCCCATCTCATTATCAAGTTCCCATGTGAATGAGTGAGAGGTGTTACATTTAGTGGAATTAGAGCATAGGTTTAAATGATCCTAGGAATAATATACAACAGTGTAAAATTTATGGGACATATAAAGCAAGATGTGATGGTTAAAGAGTTTCTGATGTAGTTCTACCCTTCTGCTAGATATAGATAGGATAGTGGATCTTGTACTAGTCTAAACCACTAAGTTGGTTATAGACAGCTATGGCTCACCTAAAAGTGGGACTAGACATTAATAGAATTTTCAAATGAAAATAGAAATTGATTATCAACATCAATTGAAACACTACTTTTACAGTGGGATGTTGAGGAATTTTTATAAATGATTGAGAAGCACAATAGCTTGATTTATGAAAGATAAGAATAAAGGAGGTAAAAATATTTAGAATTATAAAAGACCTTGATACATTTTATGTGCTTATCAAATCTCTCTGAAAGGAAAGGCCGATTTATATGGCATTTTTGCATTATAGGGTAAGTTATGCATTATATGACATAAGCACTATTTATAACTACATAATATACATATATTACATTATATGCATCATCATTATCACACACATATCAACATAAGCATTGTTACCTATGCATAAGCCCTACTTAAATAACGAC
>CANXYI010663701.1:0-13611 GCA_948208565.1 Hura crepitans
GCAGTCTTCTTTCCAGTAGTAGTAGTAGGAGGGGCAATAATTATTTGCTTCCCTTTCTTCTTGCCTACCCCAACTTGGCCAATCATCTTCTTTTTATTTTTGTTGTTGTTCTTCTTCTTAACTTTAGAAAAAGTGGAAGAACTAATGACTATGATTGTTTTAGAGTTTTATTTCTTAACAGCCTCTTTAGTAGCCTTCATCATGTTGATCATTTTAGAGATAGTGGTGATGATCTTATTCATCTGATAGTTAAGCATAAAGGATGTATAACTATTAGGAAAACTTTTTTGAATTAAGTCTATACCTAACTTCACATCCATCACAAAACCATCACTCAATATACTCATTCATCTTTAACCTGTGATATACAATTAAAGTTCTTTTAACAATCTTACAATGGAATAAGGCCTTAGGGATATCATATCTTTCTGTTCTGCTCTACTCCTAAAACAACTTTTTGAGGTGAAATAGTATAGTTAGAGCATTCATATGCTCATGCCATTTTTAAAGCTTATGAGACATGGATGCTAGCATGATACAAGTAGCCATATCTAAATCTTCTATATGGTTCAAGTATGCTTGTTACTTATCAGCAAAAGCACTACTAGTAGGGATGGTGGGAACCAACCTTTCAATTACATAACTAATCTTTTCACTCCACAAAACTATTTTGAGTTTTCAAAGCCAGTCAATGTAATTCAAGCAAGTTAGCTTATTGGCCTCGAGTATTAAACATAGGTTTATATGGCAACTCATTAGGAAAAATGATGTGTGAGGCTACATGTGAAAAATTAAAAACCTATTAGTGCATGAATATGTACATGAATGCAATTTATTAGGTCTTTAATTAAATGCATTTTAACTTTCACTATTTTATTATAAACTAATAACCCTCACTATTGATTTGAGAAAGCTCATTGGCTTTCCTAGAGTGTCAGTATCCATCTTTGTTAAGGTTAAACCTTGGGCATACATAACAAGCCCAACCCATATCTAAATGATAGGCATGTCAAGCCAATTACATCTAATGCAACTATTGATCATTAAGGTACCAACTCTTAGTAAATGTATATCTCATATACATATCCCTAATCTTGCCTCTAGTCTTATTAACATTGGGTATGCTCAACAAATTAGCAAAACCATTTAAAATGGACCTATTAATACAAATTAAACATATCTAATAAAGTACTTTCTTAAGTGTGCTTAGTAATATAATACTAAAGAGAACTTTAGTTTAACTTATATTAATAAAAAGCTTGCAAGTCTCAATATTATGAGGGATATCTTTCATTTTAGTCACATCATTCATGATTAGGGCATGCTTTAGCCTGAACATCCATATTTAATCTAATTAAAATCATGTATAGACATTTAATCTCATTAAAATTTACTTGATTCCCGAAGAAACCCAATAAGGCTGCAAACTTCCTATATGGACACCTATACTAAAATTTACCCTTAACTTTCATTCATTTAACACTTAGTGATCTCATCATTATTATCATATCTATCAAATATTTATGGAAAGTTTCATAATATTATTCTTAGATTATTTGTAAATCATTATCAAAACTTTCAATTTATCAAAAATATATTTTTTAGAAAATCGAGTCATATAATGATTACTCAGGTTAAAAACTAAAAATTTTTCCCGCGATAAAATACACTTCTATAGTATTATTCATCAAATTTTCATTTATATGGACCCATCTAGTCCTCTCAATTTAGCATTCACAAATATAAAATCATCACACATGTATCATAGCCATTACAGGCATTACAGGGTTTTAGACCCATCTTAATATAAAAATTAATAAACAACAATAGTCTCATATATTATTATAGACATACAATTAGTTTTGAGTTTCTATTATCATATACATAGCCTAAGTTATGAAAACATCCATCTTATCATTCTACTACCCATACCCATATTCTTGTTATACATGAGTGCACACACTTAATTACATACCAAAATCAAATAATGTACTATATACCCTAGGCACTCTTCTACTATAGAGGCTTTACTCTTCTTTTGCTTTCTTTATCCCCTACCTGCACATCAAAACACTTATATGCTGAGTATAACTCAGTGGTTAATTTGAGAAAAAAATGCATGCACACACTTATAGATACAATCATGCAACTACAGACAATATACAATAATTCAAATGTTTAACATATAACTATAGATCATATACTACAATGTATATATTCAGCTGACATATTTTCATTTTCACAAGTAAATCATTGTTTATTTTATAATATGACTTAAATTTAATATGGCCCATATTGATAGACTAGACCTAAGGCATTAGATAGCGAAATAAAAATTGTGCAGTGGCCTAAATTTTAGACCTTAATAGCTGCACCTACCCATCGTATAGTGGCTCCTATTAAACCTTAATGGATGTACCTATACTATTGTATAGTGGCTCACATTGAACCTCGATAACTGTACCCGTGCTATGGTATATAGTATAGTGGCTCCTATTAAACCTTAATGGTTGTACCCATACTATTATGCAATGGCTCCAATAGAACCTCAATAGCTATAACCATCCAGAACATTAATAAGAATGGTAATGATTGAATTAATTCAAACCTAGTAGCTGCTTTATTTCCTAGTTAACTGATTAACCTAACCAATGGGTATCTAACTATATCGATCTTTATTTCATATATTGATTTTTTATTCAGGTAAAGGTCAATCGTCAAGTTATTATGTCACTTCACTATTTATTTGGTCACTTAATGACCAATATTCACTCTTCCATACCAAAAATCATTCACATTCCTTATTCATTTCACATATTTACACCACTTTATTTCATATTACATTACACATAAACATATTCATTTACACATCCATATGTGCTAGCCATTTACCTAATAGAAGTATGACAAATGAAGCAATTTCATCAAGTATTCTCCATTTCATTAATCATAGATATGTAATCTCCATTTATACCTAAATTACATGCCTTTATTGTATTAATAGCTTAAGCACACTTACATATATATAAATGACACCATTTAGCCACCTTATGCACACCAACTTACATATTCATTTTCATCCCATTTATCACATTTATAGGTCTCTTATAATAATACTAATAATGTAAATTTGACATATTACATATTTATACTCAAATCTCACATTTCCATACAACAAAATCAAGCATTTCCATGTATATGATGCACACACATAAATTTTACTCAAATTCACATACCTTAAACAACTCTTCTCCTCACTTCAAGGCTTGTTAATGCCTTATTTCCCTTAAATTGCTTCTTTTCCTACACATATTTACATGTTACCTTAGGCAAATTCTAAACATTCTTTTATTGCTCTAAATTGACTTCTAATCACATCAATTACCTTAAAATCACTCAAAGTCTTCATAATAAAATTAAAAATTGAATTATAAACATGTACAAATCTTGGTGACATTGTTCACCAAGTTCTTAATTCTTCATCCTTAAGCTTCCTTCTCACTTTCTATCACTTGGAATAGATTACTTATGATGTAGAGGTAAAGTTTGATATATTACTTAGATTTTTTGGTGGAGAATTATAGAAGAAAATGAAGAAAACATCAAAGGGGAGATGGAGCAAAATGACATCAGTTCATGTGGGAAAAATGGGGGAGATATTTGGCACATGTGTACTTTCCTACATGTGCTAGCCTATATAAAAAGGTGGCCTGTGGGCCTCTTTCACTTATCTCATTATTTTTATGGCTTGTTTCTTCTTGATTTTCATTTAAACTTTGAAAATTCATTTTAATTTTTCAACGCCTCTAAAAATATTGGTTTTAGTTTCAAATATTATCAACTAGGCCCATTAAAGGTCTTGCAAAATCTCAAGTCGAAACTCCATAGTCAATTCGAGTTACTATTCACTTGCATAATTTAAAAATTCTAAATAAATACTAAATAACTTAAAAATATCAAAATTTCTCATTAGAATTTTTGACCTTTAGGGTATGCCATTTTTAGGTCCATCGGACACATCCCGAATCATTCCCAGCACAAACTCAACTAATGCCACTATTTATTAGTTTATAGCTTATTATGATTTATTAGTTCTACTAAATATTTTAATTATTTCATTTTTTTCTTTTTATGGCCTGTCAAAGTTTTACTAGTAGTACTTACCATTTTGAACATCATATAGTTCCTCGATGTCCCAGGAATACTATTCATGGCTTATATGTACTATTTATGGAACTAAGTTTCACAGACATTACATTTCTTCCCCTCTTAAGGAATTTCATCCTCAAAATTACTTGAAGAAAATAGGTGTGGATACTTCACTTTCATCTGTTCCTTGTTCTCCCATGTTACTTTCTCTATATGGTGCTTCCATAACACTTTTGCTAATGGTTTGGTTTTATTTGTCAATTATTTGATTTCTCTAGCTAACACTTGTACTAGTTCCTTTTCATAGGTCAAATCTAGTTGTACTTGTACTTCCTCTAAAGATATGGCATGTGAAGGATCAAATCAACACCATCTCAGCATTAATACATGGAATACATCATGTATTTGCTGCAATTTAGATGGAAATGCTAGCCGATAAACCACTGGTCCCACACACTCTATAATCTTATATGGACCGATGAACTTTAAACTCAATTTTCCTTCCTTGGCAAGTCTAAGGATCTTCCTCCATGGAGATACATTGGAGAATACCTTGTTAATAACTTCACATTTAATCTCTCTTATTTTCAAGTCAGCATATAACTTATGTCGATAAGTGGTAGCTTTCAATCTGTCTCTTATAACTCTTACTTTCTCTTTTGCATCCCTGACCAAATCTAGTCTTATGAGTTTACTCTCAAGAGCTTCACTCTAACAGAGTGGAGTCTTGCACCATCAACTATATAATGCCTCATACGGTGCCATACCTAAACTAGCTTGATACCTATTGTTATAGTTAAAATCAGCTAGTGATAGGTATTGATCCTAACTTCCTTTGAACTCAATTACACAATTGTGTAACATGTCCTCTAGTATTTGTATCACTCACTCTGACTGTCTGTCAATCTATGGATGGAATGTTATACTAAAGTCTAATCGAGTTCCTAAAGCATCTAACTTCTTCTAGAATCTTGAAGTAAAGCATTGATTTTGATATAATATCATAGTCACTGGCACTCCATATAGCCTCACAATCTCATCTATATATAGTTGTGCCAATCTATCTAATGAATAGTTTATTCTAACCAAAATAAAATGAGCTATCTTGGTTAATTTGTCAACTATCACCTATATAGCATCGCACTTACTTCTTATTTTTGGTAATCCTATGACAAAGTCTATAGTAATCATTTTCCACTTTTCACTCTGGAATTGCTATAGGATGTAACAATCCAGATGGAACTTGATGTTCAGTTTTCACTTGCGGACATGTCAAACATTTAGCCACATAATTTGCCACATCTTGCTTTGTTCCTGACCACCAGTAGTAAGGTTTCAAGTCTAAATACATTTTGTACTCCCTGGATACATAGCATATAGAGCTTCATGAGCCTCTTATAATATTTGCTTCCTCAACTTATTAATCTCAGTTACACACAATCTATCCTGATAATAGAGGCATTCATCTTCCTTAAGTTCAAATCCAGTGGTCTTCCCCTTTTTAACTTTACTTATAAATTGTTTAATATGTTCATCCCATTTTTGTGCTTCTTTTACTTGCTACTTACAATTTGGTTTCATTTGTAATTTTACTAAGATCACATTATCTGGAGTATATTCTACTTGAGCATTCATAGATTTCATAACAGCAACAAACTTCTGACTCCAAGCAACTATAGCTACATTTGCTTTCCCTGGATGGTAGTTAATCAAGCAGTCATAATCATTTATCAACTCCATCCAACATCATTGTCTCAGATTCAAATCTTTCTACATAGAAAGGTACTTTAAACATTTGTGATTGGTGTAAATGTAACACCTCTGACCATACAAATAATATCTCCATACTTTCAAAGCAATCCTGATTATAGCCAATTCCAAATCATGTGTCGGGTAGTTCCATTCATACGACTTCAATTGTCTCGAAGCATAAGCTATCACCTTTTCCTTTTCCATCAGTACACACCTAAGTCCATTATGTGAAACATCACTATATATCAGAAAGTATTTCCTTTGATAGGGCTATGTAAGAATAGGTGCTTCAATCAATATTGCCTTAAATCTGTCAAAACTTGCTTGGCACTTGTCATCCTAGACAAATTTTACATCTTTTCTCAATAGCCTTATGAGTGGTGTTGTAATCATGGAAAAGCCTTTCATAAATCTCCTATAATATCCTGCCAATCCTAGGAAACTATAGATCTCCATCACATTCCTAGGAGGCTTCTAGTCCATCACAACTCTTACTTTACTTGGATCAACTCTAATTCCATTTACTGATGTAATATTGCCTAAGAAGGTTACCTCATTTAACCAAAAATCACACTTACTCAATTTTGCATACAACTTATTTTCTCTCAGTCTTTACAATATAATTTTCAAGTGTTGCTCATGTGCTTTCCTAACTCTTGGAATACACTAATATATTTTCAACAAAGACTATGACAAACTGGTCCAAGAATAGCTTGAAATTTTTTTCATGAGATCCATAAAAGCCACCGAGGCATTAGTAAGCCCAAATGGCATCAATAGAAACACATAATGCCCATATCTAGTTCTGAAGGTAGTTTCAGAATGTTAGATTCCTTAATCCTCAACTGGTGATAACCTGATCTCAAATCAATTTTTGAGAACATATTAGCTCCTCTGAGCTGATCAAATAAATCATCAATTCATGTCAATGGATACTTGTTCTTAACTATCATATTATTCAATTACTTATAATTGATACATAATCAGAGTGATCCATCCTTCTTTTTCATAAATAATATGAGTGCTCCCCAAGGAGAAACACTTAGTCTAATAAAATCCTTTTCTAATAATGCTTGCAATTGCACTTTCTGCTCTTTCAATTCTATAAGTGCCATCCGATACAGTGTAATAGACACTAGAGCAGTATCAGGATACACCTCAATCTCAAACACAACTTCACATAGTGGTGGCAATCCTAGAAGTTCATTAAGAAAGACATCAGGAAAGACTAATGCCATAGGTATCTTATCAAGATTTAGAGTAGGATTATTGGTATCAATGACATAAGCAAGAAAAGTTTCACATCCCTTCCAGATTAGTCACCTCGGTATAACAACTAAAATCAGATTAGGTAAGGAATCTCTCTTGCCAAACACTATCACATCACTTCCCTCGACTGTCCGAAGGGTAAACTTCTTCTATTCACAATTAGCCACTACCCGATGTTCAAACAACCAATCCATGCTTAAAATAACATCAAACTCATGGAACAAACATTCAATAAGGTCAACTGAAAACACTATATCTCGAATCATCAGAGGATAACACCTATACACTTAGTTTACTATCACACACTATCCAATTAGATTATTGACTATGATGTCTACATCTATAGGTTTAAGCTCTAATCCCCTATCCAATGCTTGTACAGTACATATATATAAAAGTATGGATCTTAGATCTATTAATGCCATGCTTTCATGTCATCAATTTCCCACTCTAATAAACTTTACATATGTCACAATATATTATCTCATTTTACCATTTACCATATATATTCATCATGCCTTATTTCATTTCCTCAAGTTCACATTACAAGCATTTTACAAAGCCTAATTTCTAACATAAATTCATGCCTTATTCATGCCATACACACATATGCTATGCATTTCTTTCTTACAACACATGCACATAGGCTTTATTCCATTATGCCAACCTAACCACATGACCTATTTCCATCAACTATACACACATACACATAATCCACCATTTCTATATACACTCACATGTATGCATACCAGGACATGCATGAATTACATCTAATTTATATACAGTGTAGCTTAAGTAGGGTGCAGACTCCAGAAAAGTGTACACATGTCTACTATTCATGGGAACACCAAAACCTAGGCTCTAATACCATTCAATGTAACAACCTTACTCGATTCTCGAAGAAACCCGATAAGGTTGCTAATTTCCCAAATGGTCACCCATCCCAAAATTACCCTTAACTTACATTCATTTAATACTTAGTGATCTCATCATTATATGATATGTGTCTATTATTTGGTAAATAGTTCTTATTATCCTCTTTATTTTAGCAACAAAACATTATAAAAAACTTTTGTTTTGTTTGAAAAGCATTTTACAAAAAATCGAGTAGTATAATGGCTACTCGGGTTAAAAACCAAATATTTCCATGTAAAGAAAATCACACTTCTATATATCAATCATCATTACACATCTATATAGACCCATCTGGTCCTTTTAATTCAATGTTCACAAAATAACAAATCATCGCACATGTATTACAAGGTCTCAGACCGCTCATAATACAAAAATTAACAAACCACATTAGACTTATATATCATTATAGACATATATTTAGTTTGAGTTTCCATTATTATTTACATAACATAAGTGATGACAACATTCATCTTTATATTTCTACTACCCATACCAATATTCTAGCTATGGATGAGTACACACACTAAATTACAGACCAAAAATAGATATAAAACTATACCCTAAACACATACTTTAGCTACAAAGGCTTTACTCTTCTTGTGCTTTCCCTATTTCCTACTTATGCATCGAAACACCAATATGTTGAGTATAAGTCAGTGGTAACCTTGAAAAAAATATATGCATATACACACTTAAGTAGATGAAATCATGTAATTACAAAACATATGTACAAAAATACATTTGATCAACAGATATATTTGTTATTCTCACAGCCAAATTACAGTTCATTTTATCACATACCTTAATTTTATTTTTTTATATTATGACTTAAATTTAATACAGCCTATACTAATGTACTACACCTAAGGACACTGGACAAAAGAAATGAAAATTATGCAGTAACCTATATTTTGGACCTTGGTAGCTACACCTACCCTTTTGTACAGTGGCTCCCATTAAACCTTAATGACTGTACCTGTATTATCATATAATGGCTCACATTGAACCTCGATGGTTGTACCCACACTATCATATAATGGCTCCCATTGAACCTCGGCAGTTGTACCCCTGTTATCATGCAATAGCTTCAATAGAACTTCGACAACTGCACCCGTCCATAATAATAATAAGAATGGTACTAATTAAATTGCTTAAACCTAAAAGCTGCTTTATTTCCTAGTTGACCGGTTAACCCATCTAGTGGGTGTCTAACTATACAGGCCTTTATTTCATATATTGATTTTTCATTTAGGTAAAGGTCAATCATTAAGTTATTATTTAACTTTACTACTCTTTTGGTTAGTTTATGACCAATATTCATAATGTCATATTTATGTGATCTTCATGATCACTTGTTTACTTTCATTTCCATTCATATTTCACCAATAATACCATTTATTCATCTCACTTCATTACACATCAAATGTCACATAATTTTTTTCATTTGTACAATTACGTGTGCATGTTCTTTCATGATAAAATTTCATACCACTTAACACATTTCATCAGACAATATTTTTATTCATCAAATACACATCTTGAAATCTATTTTCTACTCATATTTATGCCATTAACTTACTCAAAAACCACTTACACATACACACACACACACTATAGACCATTTAAACATTTCTTGGACTTCACTTTATATATTCATTTCTTTACTAATTCTGGCATTTGCATACTCCATATAAATGTACAAATAATGTACATTAAACATCTCATGAATTTACTCACATTTACATACATAATTCTAACTTCCATACACAAGAATCAGACATTTTCATACATAAAGTCATTCACATTCCTCATTCATTTCACATATATACACCACTTTATTTCATATTACATTACACATAAACATATTCATTTGCACATCTTATGTGCTAGCCATTTACCTCATAAAAGTTTGAAAAATGAAGCAATTTCATTAAGTATTCTCCATTTCATTAATCATACATACTTAATATCTATTTATACCTAAATTACATGCCATTAATGCATTAATAGCTTAAACACATTTACCTACACATAAGTGACACCATTCGGCCACCTTATGCACACTAACATACACATTCATTTTCATACCATTTATCACATTTATAGGTTTCTTAAAACTATACTAATAATGTAAATTTGACATATTACATAATTATAAACATTTATACTCAAATCTCACATTTCTATACATTAAAATTAAGCATTTCCATGCATATCATGCACACACATGAATTTTACTCAAATTCACATACCTTAAACCACTCTCCTCCTCAGTTCAAGGCTTTTTAATCCTTGTTTCTCTTGAATTGCTTCTTTTCCTACACATATTCACATGTCACCTTAGATAAATCCTCAAAAATCCTATATTGCTCTAAATTCAATTCTAGTTACATCAATTGCCTTAAAATCACTCTTAGTCTTCATAATAAAAATAAAAATTGAATTATAAACATTTACAAATCTTGGTGATACTATTCAACAAGTTGTTAATACGTCCTCCTCAAGCTTCCTTTTCTCTATCACTTGGAATAGATTACTTATGATGTAGAGGTAAAGTTTGATATATTACTTAGGATTTTTGGTGCAATATTATAAAAGAAAATAAAGAAAACATCAAAAGGGAGAAGGAACAAAATGGCATTAGCTTATGTGGGAAAATAGGGGAGATGACACTATTTAGCACATGTGCACTCTCCCACATGTGCTAGCCCATATAAAAAGATGGCTCATGGCACCCTTCACTTACTGCACCATTTTTACGACTTGTTTCTTCTCAATTTTCATTTAAACTTTGAAAATTCATTTTAATTTTTCAACACCTCTAAAAATATTGATTTTAGTGTCAAATATTCTCAATTAGGCCCATTAAAGTCCCATAAAATCTCGATTCAAAATTCCATTATCAATTCGAGTTACTATTCACTCATATAATCTAAAAATTTCGAATAAAAACTATAACTTTACAATATTAAAATTCTTTCTCCAATAGACTTATTTGAATTTTCAACCTTTAGGGTTTACTATTTTCAGGTCCATCTGGACACATCCTTGACCATTCCTAACATAAACTTAACTAATGCCACTATTCATTAATTTATAGCCTATTATGATTTATTGGTTCTGCTAAATCTTTTAATTATTTCATTTTCATCATCTTCTCATCAAAGTTTTAGGAGCAATACATGCCATTTTGACCATCATGTAGTGCCTCAACATCCTAGAAATACTATTCATGGCTCATATTTGCTGCACACGAAACTAAGTTTATAGGCATTACATGTTACCCGATCCGATTGCTGACCCAAATAAAGAGTGACATGATTACCAATAACAAATTCACTTTTATATAAACCTATAAATGTTTAAAACTTTATTTTCTTGATAAAAAAATTTTATATAAATAAGGTGATAATAATATGAATAAATAAAAACCATTTTAAAGGTATACCATAAGGGTTATCGTGTTAAAATTTTGATAGCATAATGGCTGTACTAGGATAAAAAAAAACACGTCAATAATCACAACTCAATCTCATCTTCATTCAGTCTGTCTGACCCTCTATTAAGAGTCTCAAGGCAACACTCTTCAAGCATCAACAGGAAAATGTATCATATAAGTCATGCAATAGAACTTAAACTTTAAATAGAGTTCTCATATCTATTCTTTAAAGGAGTTACAAAAACATTAATAGCATATATTAGGCCTAATCCCTTATTAATTACACAAGAGTGCCTATATCTAAAATATGCATATCATATTACTACACAAAAGAGTAAGTAAAGTACTAAACATTGCACTTTCTCAATCTTTCGATAAATGAGGCTTTGACTCTAATCTATGTTTCTTTGACCTATACAGTGTAAACATGCACATGATACATTGAGCAATAGCTTAGTGCTAAATCTAACATAATATATGTGTATAATATCATATGATCATGTAATTAACATGCATAATTTATGAAAGGTTAATCATACCATATAAACACATTATATATATCATGGTATGAACTAATAATCATTAATCACATAAGCTTATAAACCCAAATTTAGCATATCATTGAATATGCATAGCAATAAATCTAGTGTTCTAAGACATAATACATATGCAACATATTGCCTTTTTTTACTTCTAAATTAGATTTACATGCCCATACTTGTAAGATAAAAACTAAACTAGATAACGAGTCAGTATAGTGTCTAAAGGCCAAATATTAGCCTAAAGGCCCAAATAGTAGCTCGAAGGCTCAAATGATAGTCTGCAAACTCAAATGGTTGCTAAAAAACACCTAGCAATTGCTATAGGGTTCATAGTTGATCAATCAACCTATCTAACCTAGGTCATCTAAAAGTATAGGCATATCTTATCTTTTAATTATTTTATGACCAAATCATATATAGGGTTTACATCAACTATAATAAATTATATAGCCAATGTCATACATATATTCCATATGTTAACTCATATAGTCAAAAACATGCATGGATAATGTATGTTATGTTCCAAGCATTGGATTGCATACTTAATGCTCAAGATGTCCTATAATGTTTAAACACTATAATTGCCTCATAATGGCCATTTGGGCAAACCATATATATGGCTACATAAAATACCATTTAGAACTCATATTCATAATTACTAACATATATAAAATGAGTATGTCGATTTAGAACTCAATATATCATGGCATACATGATGTAAAAGATTACTGGTTACCATACACTTAGCATTTATAACTATCATGCGTAGACCAAGTTTAAGGAGTTACTATCATTAAAATGTCTATATGACATTCAAAAAAATGACAATAGGCCATTCGACCAACTACCCAATAGAACCAAACATACTTTGCATAACAACCTATATAATAAAACGTTTTCTCATATACTTTACATAACCTTTAAAGAGTTCAGCTTGACTAAACTTTTCTTAAGGTAGCAACTCGATCTTGGGACCTGTAATTCCACGTCTTTTTCTTTTCTCATTAAGAAATATACCCCCTATCTAAGGAACTTGCTGCAATTTTAGGCATGCCTTATTCATCTGATATTCTTCCTTGCTGTCCAACTTGTGTCCCCCACTACCCATATGAGGCTATCGACATACTAAATATCTTGCCATCCTTGGCTACCAGATGAATCCCATGAAAAGGCCCAATCCCTCTGAATTCTTTATTGGATTATGCTGAAGGCTATATAGACATTCCCTCCTTTCGAGCTGTCACATATCTATTCGTGTTTTTTTCTAAATATCTAACAGTTTCAACTGAAGACCATTCAAGAGATTATTAACTATGCAGTGTACTTAAGGACTTGAAGAAAGGGCTAAATCTTTTTCGTCTAATCTTAGCTAAAACAATTCTAGGCTGAGACACTGTAAAGTCTTGAGAGGCTAAATTCTTTTATGGGAGCCCACTCATGCTTTAGGTTTGTTTTCTTTTTAGAATAGACCGCCCCCGGGAGGAGATTTTTGCCCTATTCTTCATTTGACTTTTTTTAGGTCTGGCTATAAGAGCAACTTCAACT
>CANXYI010664020.1:0-12183 GCA_948208565.1 Hura crepitans
CATTATTTTATTCGATGTGGAATTTAAGAGCACTTTCCATACCTAAGATCTCTCTTATGTTTTGTCGATATGGGATTTGCTTAGGGTGTCATAATATACCCTCCATATAAGACTCAATATCCTTATTGAGGTTTACCCCACCATTACTCAAGGACATATACAGAGTAGCTCTGATACCAACTGTAAAGGTCAAGACCCAACTGTCCTAAATCACTTACAAATGGCTCAACCACATGGTATAAAATGGTTAATCTAAGTTATTACTAGTAGTTAAGTCTTAGCTTTATAAACCTCCCTCCTCCCATATTTTTATCTGATGTGGGATTTAGGAGCACTTTTTATACTCAAGATTTCTCCAATCTTTTTTTGATAAGGGATTTGCCTAAACTGTTATAGCATATGTGTAACATTTTTCATTCCCATTATAAATCTTATTCATTATTATCATGCCTTAATACATATTTAAGTTTAGTTTCACATAATTATATAGGATAAATTAAGTTATTGACAACAATTACTTTCACTTCAACACAATTGCTAAATTTTGCACAATTTAAGTGTACATATTTCTCATTTTTATCATGTATAATCTTTGCCCTAATCATTTGCTCTAAAAGTAGTTTATCATAATGTGACCTTCACACATTTTTGACATTTTGAGAAGGAGTCATGGTCATATGCCCCATGAATCTCAGAACTTCAATTTATCTTTTTTAAGGGGTTATAGCCACGTGTCCTATCAGATATATAATTCTATTTTCATTTTCTTCTTTCAATTTCCTTTCTCTTTTCACTATAAATCAATCTCTTAAAGTATAAATTCCTACCTATATTTAGCACACTTTATTCTTAATCATAGCTCTAATTTAATCACTTTACTCTCATCAAAAGATATAAAATTCACACTTTTCTAGTAGAAGATCAAATCATTCAACAAATGCAAAAATTTATAAAGAGGTCTAAGTTAGAGTTGCATTAACCTTTAATTGACTTTCACCAACACTTTATTCCTTTTCTAGAAGTGTATGTTAATGCCAAAAATCCTTCTCTTAGGCTTTTTAAACCTTGGGTTCCATGGAAATCACAGATGAAGATTTGAAATCTCTATTTAAACTCTATCTTTTCTTCAATTATTCAAAAATCCATGGATGAAATTTGATTCACCATCTTCAAATGAAAAGGCTTGTGGCTTTAGTTAGGAGATTTACAAAGATAAAGAATAAGTTAGGGTAGAAGATTATCAGCTCAAGAGTGGAGATAAAGAAGAAGAGGTTATTTTTATTCTTTCTCTTTCCTCTTTCTCCCTTTTATATCTTAGGTTGGGGGGTTAGGATTTTGCCATATGTTCAACTTCCAAGCGTCCTTTTTAATTTATCATTAATTCAATTAAACATGTTTAATTAGTTTTCAAGTGGGTCTAATTAATTAAATCCACCTTTAATTAAACCCGATCAGATACTATTCATTATTTTATCTTGTATTGCATTATCCATCTTTTGTTATATTCACTTACTTGCTACCTTGATTTCATTTTTAATTTTTTGACCATTAAATGATTTTATTTCCACCTCATATTTTATCCTTATGCTTAGAATGAATTGTACTTTTTGTGACTCAGGTTTTCAATATTCATGTCCTAAGATATCTAGTGAGCACTATTTATGACCCAAAAAGTATTGTTCATAACTTGAGATTTTTGGGCTATTATAACTTTTCACTAATAAAAGGAATTTTATCCTTGAAATTTTTGATCTAGAGAAACTCACACATTGTTGCCTTAGCTCATACCTACTATTACTTTTACTATGTAACTTTTGCTCATCATAGCTATCTAGAATTTCCACATGTTGTTTTTTCTTAGATCTAATCCTTTAATAGTTCCTTGATCTCGCACCTTATTTTAATTTCTAAAGTGTTTTACAAATAGATATGTATTCTTCCATTTATGCTTCATAACGGTCATTTGCATGTTTGGTTAATAATTATGATCAAAGGAGATCTTTTCCATTATTTGTATTACACTTTCAAATTGGTTATTTGTCTTTAATGGAAGGTGATTCCAAAAATTAACTTGGTACTCAAAGCCTTAACTAAGCTCTCTCAAGATCTTAAAATTTATTGGGATTCTTTATTAGAGAAGCTAATCATAAACACTTTGAACACTTGACCGTCTACTCAATAATGTTCTTTTTCACACTTAGCCATCTTGATAAGGTGTAAAAATCACTATATACCTTGTTACCTCTATGATGCATAAAATAACCAAAAATATGCACCTTAGTTAAGATGCCTTTCCATAATTTAGTTACAACAACACTAATAAGTTTTTGTACTTCCCCTTTAAATATTTATAACTATAACTATCACCTTTTCATCTTTCTTCTATGCATACAACACTTGTTATATCTAATAAATCTTAGTTATACTTTAGACATGATAATGCATTATTATACTAGTCTTGATCATATATGTAATGTCCTTAGGTTTAACTTCCCTTGGGTTAGCAAGTTATTTAAACTCTTATGCTCTACATAATGTATTACTTCTCATTCATAAGTACTATTTTCCCTGTCTTAAATGTAATCACCATTGTAATAAATCCCCACTCAAGAATGGAGTAATTAAGTTCTTAAAGTCTTTATTTCCTTGAAATATAGGCTGTCATCTTGCATCATTTGTATCATTACAATTATTAAACAAATTGAAAGGTATCTTTATGATCCCCCTCACTATATCTTAAAGTGGTTTGTGAAGGATTAAAAGCTTTCACAAGCCTTGTCATAAGCTTCTTAAGCTATCTTCATATTCAAATATCCAATTTCAAGCTTTGTATTCTTATATGGTAGCTTATAGGAATTAAAGCTACCTTAGAAAATCATTTAAATTTTCTCTTTTAGTCCTTGATAAGTTCAATGAACCATAGATTATTTAGATATCCATATAAGGCTTTTGATCGAGATTTGCCTTGGACTTACTATTATCATAAACCATTGTCCTAGGGAGACTCATATCCTTTACCTTTATTTGATATTACTTCATCTCAATTCAATCTTTTTATAAAGACCTTAACATACCACATTTGTGTTAAACAAAACACATATTTAAAATAAATGACACTTAATTTCCACCGTATCCTTATACTTCTACCAACAATAGGTATACAACATTAAGGAATTATCCTTCCTTCTAACAATTTCTATAGTTACATGTTAATCCTTCTTAACTCTTTATGTTAAGCTATAGATATAGAAGTAATGCTAGCTCCACCTTCAATGTCAAACTCTATTCACCTATGAGAACAATTTAATAGCACTTCATAAGTATTGCAAGCTATTTCTTAACAAAAGGGATACTTTAAGTACTTTAGACCTTTTACATTTTTTAGCAATATAAATTAACATATGTTATGTACCTCTTCTTAGTTCTCTTAATCATTATGGCTAACTTTGCCTCCTATATAACATTTTTATATAACTTTGACATCATAAGGAGTTTCTCCCTCCTCTTATACATCTATCCATTAATATAATAATGCTTCTAACCATTTTTAACTCACTCAGTTAGAGTCTTTAAAATTAAGGACTTAACAAGTCCTATCAAATAATTTAACTTTATATATCATTAGTGATCTGTCTAATATTTAAGGCATTCTAAGGAGTATCTATGAGAAGGATAAGCTTGTGACATGATTCATGAGTAGCCACTCAGTGTAGATTGAGAATTAATGAGATTGACAAAGTGTTTTAACCCAAGATAGGGACCAAGTCATTGATTTGTGGCATTTATTAATTACACACACAATAATTTATGTGTATTCTCTGCATTGCTCAATAAGACCATGATTTTCTAAGATAATGTGTTATTTCTAATATCTAATAATCACATCATACATAAAAATATAATTGTAGCAAAATTACACAAGAAATTCATAATACAAGGTTTTCATCCATATGACTACTTCAATATGTATAATAATTCTTATGTAATTATATCATCTATTATATGGATGTAATAAATATGATTACAACCTAAAATTATGGATTTATCATCTATTAACATGTGAAGAATAATAAAAATCATGTGCCTAATGAATAACCAAGGCAATACAATTGTATTTTGTTGGAAACATGATTTTAAATATAAATAACCATATAAAGCTTATAAATACATAATTTTCATGATGAATAATGTATATTCTAGCCTTAAAAACATACTAATTATGATGCTTCAAGCAAATAAACAATTTTGTGATGGAAGAACATCGAGATTAGGGGCAAACCCCTCCTTGAACTCCTTTAAATATAATTAGACTCTTGCAATAACTCTGAACTCTCTAACTTTTAACAATATTCTAAATAAATGATTTTAGAATATTAATTCTCTAAAGAACTTAATGAAAGCTTTCAAGAAACTCTCTCTTGAATATTGTGTCTTCTTTCAATATTGTATGTATCCTTAGTTGTGGAGGGGAAGAGGCTATTTATAGGCTTAATCTAAGGTGTTTAGACCTTTTTCCAACTTTAAATAGGGTATTTAGGCTGATTAGAAGCTTAATGACATGATTTTAATAGGAAAGTATGGTTTTAAAGCTTTAATAGTTTAATTAGAATAGAATTTGGACTTTTTTAATTAGGTTTTGTGAAAAACTATCATGCGGAGTATGAAATTGGCATGCAGATTTCAAGAACTATTGTGCGTGGTTTCTTTGACCCATGAAATGATTGTGTCATGTTAAGCTTAAGGTACACCAAGCTTTATTTCTTGGTTTTCTCTTTCATCTTACCTTTTAAAGACCTTTTTTATATCCTATGCATGTTTCTCAACCTTTTTAAGCTCATTTTAACTCCTTTCTCACTTTTAGTGGTCAAATGACTATTTTATCCTTTAAGAGTATTCCCACTTTATTTAGTGTTCTTCATAATAATACATCAATTACTTAAGTTATTTCTCTAGTTATCATTATTGTACACTTTTAAAATTAGGGGACAAAAAAGCCAATGCTTACATTATCCTATCAAATCCTTACTCAATCAGGCTAATGTGTATAAATGAGGTTTATGCTTATACATATAGGTGACGAAATGAAAAAAATGATATAGTGTGTATATGCTTTTTTAGATGAGATCATGTTTATGTATGAATAATGCATTACCCTTCACATTATGCAAAAGATGTCATGATTTTACCTATATATCATAAAAAATTTGATAAGCACATAAAAGATGTCAACTACTCATTGCTCATTTACATTGATCCTTTCTTTCATATTAACATCTATTTATTTGCTTTTAGGACATCGTCAACCAGATTTTTTCATGGCCTTTTAGAAGTAGGCATTTCTTATCAATCAAATGTATTCTTAAGCATAAGTTAAACTACTACAATACCTATATACATCATCCATTATCAATTGGGACCTTTATGTCAATCTACTTTTTAAACTTGATAGAGGGAGAACTACATTAGAGTCACAAACTCTTATACATATTTTGATGCTTGATTTAGCCTAGAATAAACTATACCTAGGCTTTAATATAATAAATGTAATAGTCCTTTACCCAAATCACAAGAAAATTGAATGAGAAAGTGTTACAACACATAAATCAAAATGTATAAAACATATAAATCGTACAAACCAGTGAAGTAAAAAATTTCATTTTACTTTTTAATAATTAATGTTATTACTACTAGGCCCTTATATTTAAAATTCTAGCAACATAACAAGTGTACAAAAGCACTACCCATTCATCCTAAAAAAACTCACCTTCATATACACATTTAAATGTCAAGTATACATTCACATATCATTTATTCATAATCACAATATTGGATCCTTATAACCTTAACAATAAATGACCTTTATGTCTCAAGTATATACATCATGTGAACATGTTTCACATATTTCACAATACTTATACATATCAATCTGATAAACATGTTCTATCATTTATGTATTTAAAATTTTCTTTTTATAATATTTGTTATACATATCATAGGATAAATAAGATATGAATTACAATTTTAATAACAGCACCACCACCATCACCACCACCAATAATAATGATAATAAATTAAATAAATAATAGCATACAACTAAAATAATATATAAGTTCTAACCCAACATATCAATACTTCTATTGGATTTTGATGCACTCTTCATTTTTCTCCCTTGACTTTATAGAATTTAAACTTGTGCAAGGCAAAACCAATATGCTGAGGTTGAAATCCTCAATAGGGCAACTCTAACTTAGACAACCTCGTCTAGTAATCTCAAATGTAACTATAAAACAAATACTTTAATAGCTTACATATATAAGTGTCACATCTTTAATTATACACATGCTCAATCTATTGATTATAGCATATTTAATAATTGAAAAAATATATACTTTACCTATATATTAAATATAGGCGTATCATATTCCATGCAGAATTAAAATGAAAATCATATAAGTCACTGTTATACATATATACATAAGTATTAATCTGTATATTACAATTAGATATCCATAAGCATGCTTATGTCCATTTTAATAGATTAAAGTACACAATATCATTTAGGATTATTTGGAAATATAAATTTTCATGTCACATTGTTTATTCATTTTTATTCAATATTTTACACACTTATTATATTTTTTACATATGCTTATTTCATGTATTCCTTTGTCACATATATTTTTGTATACACACATATCCATAATTCCATTGACTCATCATATTCACATCTATTTGCATATTATTGGAAACATACACATTTTATAAGTCACTTTATTTGCCAATTCTTTTTGAGAATAAGCTGTAATATCTGAATGAAGGGAGAGGTGTGACACTCTCTTTCAAGTGTTATTTTAATGGCACATAAAGTTGTAAACAATGCAATGCTCCTTCAAGTGCCATTGTGGTGGAATCCTAAATGTGCAAAGAAGTTGAACCAAGCACTATGCGGTGCAAAATAAATCAAAAGATAATGAGTATAAGATACGGGCTTGCTAATGTCCCCTATTTGCCATGATAAACTATTTAGCGAGATGAAATTTATATGTCTTAACTAGAATATGAGCTCACATATTCACATAGGCTGACATCCTAATGATGTCTTATTCATACCATATCACATATATTCATACATTCATCATACATATCACATATGAACATGTGCTTATTCTAAGTTGTAGTCACAATAATTTCAAATTCATTCTTTAGTTTATAATTACATGGTTCTCATAAGTATATTGTTGTAATTTATTTTCATTTCATATATTAATACATAGTTTCTAGATATCACATATTAGTATATAAAACTTCCACAACATTTTAATTTCCATATGTACAAACACATAAAGGGTATATACTTCTTGATTTTTCAAGAATTATCCAAGCCATATCTATACCTATTATGAACAAGGACATTTCACCTAGGAATGACCATTTTTTTTACTCTACTAAAGAGGGGTCATGGTTATGTGGCCTTCAGGTTCACAATTGTAACACACAAAAATCCCAAGTCATGAATACTAAATCTCGATATTATGAATAGTGACTTTCGAGATGCGAATAAAATTTTTCTTATTGATTAATAGTACATGCTATAAATAGGCTGTGAGTGTAGTTTGGCATGAAAAAAGATCATTTGTATAGTAAACAATCAATAACAAGTATGATTATAAATTGTACTTTCCAAATGGTGAATAGTGCTTCTCAAGACCTAGGCTACACTAATGTTATAAGACGGAAGTTTTAATTATAAAACAATATTGGGCAAAGTTTGAAATGAAAAAGAAGCCATTACAATAGCTAAACATTGTAATGAGGTTTTATATCATTGATTTGTGAATAGTATCATAGCCAAAGCTGAACTATAAAATATTGTGTTGTGCTCAAATTAACCTAGGGATGTCATATCTTGATACTCAAATATTCCGTAGAGTCCAATAGAAGTAGAATTGGAATTTTTAGAGTTCATAGGAATTTTATAAAAATCAAATGAAGTAAAAATGATAGTTTTAAGTCAAATTTTTGAGGTTTTTGAGTTTCATTTTATAAGGCTTTTAAGGAATGACATGTGTGATTAATTGGACCATAAGATATGCATATTGGTGATAAAAATTAAGGAAAATATATAAAAAGGGATAAAAGAGGAAGAACAAAGGATTTTTAGGCTTTAATTTTTAGGCAATTGGTTCAACTTTTAAAATTTAATCCTTGCCCCTCATTTTGTTTTTTCATAATAGAACCATGAAAAAGCTCCCTTTACTTGTGCTTTCTTCCTCCTTTCCCAACTTTTATCACTATTTAAGCCCATTTTCATCATTTGCCAGATATATGAAGGTATTATTTGAGGAGGGAAGGTCTGAAATGAAGGATTTCAAGTTATGTAAGGTTTGGGTCAATAGTGTCTCTTCTTTGGGTAAGTGTAACACCCCCTACCTATTCTTAAAGAAAACAAGCAAAGTGTGGTACTTCCCGTGAGGTCACCCATCTTTGGATTTTCCCAGGGGCCTTTCATTTAACTTTTAATTAAAATTTTTCCTATTCAGTCTAAAAGTCTTATTTAATAGTTGCAGTGGTTTGAGGTAAACTTCCCAGGCATATGACACTTACATGCCTGATCTTACTGTTAAATATCCATCCCAGTGGTTACTATAGCTAAGAACTCATGTCATATTATCATAGGCTATTGTGCTGGCTAACTAAGCAAGATAACCCTTAACTACCCACAGTAACATGCATGAGTGCCTCTATCCACTAGAACAACATAATCAAGTCAGACAATATCAAACCTAGATAGTCTTCAATTGCACTGCTGGTCGTCTTCATCAAATCATCCAACTCTACCACTTGCACATCGAACACTCGATACGCTGAGTATACACTCAATGGTGGATTTAACCAAACATACCATGTATCACTATCACATACAGGCACACAAGACATTTCTAATTTCATCTATTTACAAATTTTAATCCTTCTATTGAAGCTTCTAGTTATGCCTATTTATCAGCCAATTTACATTACCTCAACTAGAATCTTAACCTAGGGTTACAAATGTCATTTCATCCCTTTCTTTATTAGTTCCTTACTATGTAATTGTGCTTTATACTAACATTCCTCCCTTCTAATTATTTTTACCATACCTAAGTTACATGATCTACCTAGTTTAACCATATATTCTTACTATTTCCTGATCAGTCCCTATTCTGCAGCTTTATTCATTATATTTTTACTTATAGTTTATTACCTATTCCATTTGAAGTAGTTAATTTTCTCTATAGCTTATTTCTTCAGTGCATGTTTTCCTATCCATTCACCCTTTCAACTGCCTTTTACTTCTTCTAAGAGTTTTACTCAAATTACATAGGTTTATTCTATCATCTCTTAACCGCTTACCTCCTGTCCTTAAATGATTTACTTAGAAGTTATTTCATTTATCACAATTTATCTTCCAATTCTTTAAAAATATCTTTTAAGTTTGTTCAAGTTCTTTAATTAATCCCTTTATACCCCCATGGTTTAGGAAGAACTCCTTACCACTAGATAATGGGAATCACAGTGTGTAGTGGCCCCTATTTTGGGCCTCGATAGCTATACCTACCTAGTTTAAGAACCAGACAAAATACAAAACTATACAGTGGCCCATGTTTTAGACCTCGGTGTCTGTACACACCCTCTGATAGCAGGGATTAGTTCCTAAGTACCTCCCAATATCGAAAAGGTAGATAGCAGGGATTAGTTAGAGGACCTCCCAATATCTACAAAGGGGATAAGGGGGATCAGCCTCGTGGAACCTCCCAATAACAACAAGTGGGTAGCAAGGATTAGTCCGTAGACCTCCCAATACCCAAAGTGTGTAGGTTCAAATCAATACTCAGCGTCTACACTTGCCATACACAAGCTAAAATCCATATAGACTCAGCCTCTAGCAGTTACTAATCCCTAGTTGATCGGTCAACCTATCCAGTGTATAGACAACCAGTAATCCCCTAGTTCTTTTTCCATTATCTTTTATAGCCATTGTATTCATTATCAGAAATATTTATAGTAAGTCATGCCCTTCAATTGATCATCTCACTTTATTTATCAATCAAATTCTATTTAAGATTCTTCTAGTTTCACCTAATTATCATATCCTCCTCTCTAGTCCCATCTCTTCTATTAATGTTATTTAAGTGTTTTTTATTTCCTTTTATACGTAGTTTTGGTTTCTCTCCTTTGCAAAAATATACTCAATTAAATCATTTCCATGTATTCTAAATTATTATATTCCATGGATTGTATATTACTTATTTCTTGAATTACATTACAATAACTTGGTTCCTAGATTTAACAATTTACTTTCATCGTTACTATATTTATAATAACATTTATTTCTCACACTGTCTGACAATCTGCTTAATTTAACTTTATGGAATTTTTTATAAGGATTTCACTATACACATGCCTCTTGGTTTCTGCTACTTACAATCTCTTTTTATATTCCATAGTCCACAAAATATCCGTATATTAGTTTCCTTAAATTCTGGCCATAAATTATTTATGTGTTAATAATTTCTTATCTTATCTTATAATTTTATTCCTTTAGCTTATTATTAATTGTGCAGCTCTCTAACCCATTATGGTTCTAATTTAATTCCACTAATTACTCTTCCACCTTATCAAATATTTATTCTAGTTATTTCCAAGGTAATAAGACATAGATTTTAATTTATTTCATCAGGTTATATTTTTCGGTCAGTTACGGGTCATCGTAATTTCCTAGATAGTTTTAGGTCCTTTTTATGTAAAAGCTACTATTCCTTTGGTAATTTTTCCTCACCAACCTTCTACTTAATTTCATTTTTCTTTCACTTCAACCCATTATATCCTAAAATAAACTACACCATTTAATATTTTATTTATTTTAATACATTTCTCCATCATTTGCACCCTAAAATCTTAACTAACCCATCCTAATTAAATCCTATCTTTTTCTTTAATATCTTCCACTCTAATTTTTCATATACCATATCCCCAAATGTTCACTGTACATATCATCACTACACCATACTTTATTAACTCCTTTTTCACATAACCATACAATGTCTCATCCATTTCATGACATTCACATTTTACACATCATGCTACCATCCTAACCTCACATGCCTCCATACTATACATACATGCCCATGTCATGGCATACATGACATACACCTAGTCATGCATGTAACACATACCAATACATTTCTTCCACACCCAAATCATATCCTTGACATCCTATCTCCTCAAATTAAACCTCCTAGCATGCATTTCACATACATATCACCATACATACACATAGAAATTCAACATCCATACACATACACATGCTTCAATTCTACATTTTCCTAACATATAAAGTATGTTTTAGTTAAATTCACTTACAGTGGGCTCCTAGTCATGTCGAAGCCACTCCAGAACTATTGAATCCATCTTCCTCCACTTTTGTCCACCATTTCCTAAACTTCCATATTAGCGTTCCAACTTTCAAAATTCCTACAAAATTATCCATAACCCTAAATTAAAATCTCTCTTTAGGGATAACATCTACACCTCAAATACTCCTTAAGAAAAATAAGAAACCTTGGAAAGAATCACTTACTCATCAAATTAGCACTATTCAACAAGTGCTTATAACTTTATTTCTGGACATCCTTGTCCACCTCTGTCAGTTGGAATGGCTTCAGGACATCATAGAGGTTCAAATCCATATAAATTTTGGGTTTTTTTAGGATAAGAGGAGAGAAAGAATTGAAAAATAGTGGCTTTGATGGCATGAAATGGCATCGGCCATTTTTGGGAGGAGGGAGAAGGTGGCTTCTTTTTCATTCCATCGATGTGCACATATGTCCCCTTAGGTGTATAAGTAAGGTGGATGGCCACGATCGCACCACATGTCGATTGGACGACCCAAATTAATTCTATTTTGTTTTAAACTTTGAAAATTTGCAATAATTTCTTTAGATCTCCAAAAATCATAATTCAAGTTCCAAAAATCCTCGATTATATTCCTTAAAGGTCCCACAAAATTTTAGCCCAAAACTCCTCCGAGAGCTAGGGTTACTATTCACCTGCATAATCTAAAAATTTTGAAAAAATATCGAATGACCTCAGAATAGTAAAATTCTTTTTCCCATGAACTCATTGGAATTTTTGAGCTTCATGGTA
>CANXYI010664060.1:0-24062 GCA_948208565.1 Hura crepitans
GGACACACTCCACCTAGGTCCATAATAGCCTAATCATCTCTACCAAGCCTAAGGCCCATGTTTATATGCACTAACTCAAACTTTGCCCAAGACGTAGCCCAAAGCCTATAGACTAGTGGGAAAGCATAAAACCTAGGTGCACATAGACTAAGCCATACAAGTCTACACGGATTTACCGATGTAAAATCTTTCAGAAGCAGGATTTCCTATTTGGACTATGAATCCTAATCCTATTAGGATTCTGCTTCCTTTAGATGGGAAACTCTTAAACTTAAGCCTATAAATACCTTTATTATGTATGAAAAAGAGAGAGGCTAAGAATCAAAATCCACAGTAGCTAATAAACCTATCCGTGAGTCTAGGAGAGGACTCCAAAGAGGAAATGATCTACTAGTCCTATTAACCTCACTTGAAATAATTCTTTCTAGACTCTTACTTCTTGGTCTATTGCTTAAAGAGTTTATTCACAAGGTAATATCCGAGGTCTCTTCTATATATATTGTTATTATTTCATCAACCTATAATCTCTAAGGATTGATCAACAAGTGAGGTGATTCTATGTAATCCCCACTTTTATCATAAGAGTAGATCATGATTTTAGTTGTTTCATAAAGTACAATTAATTGCCATTACATCATATTCATTATGTTTTCTTTGTCTTAATTGCACGGACTTAATTGTAAGCATGATAACATCCGTAAGGACTTACTTTCTTATCATGTATATGATATGTTGTTTGCACGGACTTAAGTTCAATAATAGTGTCTTATTTATCTTATATATCATGCTTTAATATGTCTTGTTTACTAAATCAATATTAGTCTATGATGTTAGCATGTTATATAATTATCTCATTCTTTAAAATGCATGCTGTTAATATTTTAAAATTATTGTATAGTCCACACGGACTCCTATGAGGAGTGTAGTCCATATGGATGATCTTATCCCATTCTTGTACATTGTATCTTTAAGTTCGTACGAATTCCCTTTCATGTGGAACGTAGTCTGCATAGACATTATCGTTAATTTCCAATTTCAGCATGTATTTGTGTTTCTTATCTTATTTATGATTTTATATGAAGCTTTTTTCTGGTATCATTAAACTTTATCTTTTTGAGTTGTATACAAGTAATTTTTCTCATTGGAATAGAGGTCTGGATGAACATAATATCCATTATAGACCTTAGTCCACATGGATATTAGCCAGCATCATATAGAGTTCGCACGGACTCAATGACGTATAAACGAGACCATTTAAGTGCTTTACTTTATTCCTTTTGGTTTTGTACTTATTGTTTCTTCTTGTTTATTCTTGGTTGTAATAATTAGTTAAACAACTTTTTTTACATGTCAATTACTTAACATTTCACATTAAATGGTTTTTTACATAATTAATTGGTATTTTCATAATAAAATAGATATGAGTTTTCTTAATCAAAAGTTATAATAACAAAAATGTATTTCAATAAAGGCCAATCTCCTAGAGATGGGAGTTGGGCAATTATCGCCAATTCCTATAGAGTTATAGGTAATTGTCAAGTCACATCACAGCTAATGAATAACCCAATTTCTAGATGTCCAATATACCTTGTTGTAATATACTTTATATACTGCAATTTATTTTTGTACATGCAAAGGTGATATAGATGCTTACAATTAATACATGCTTGCTTGATGTGAGACTAATAAACATTACTATATACAAAGAAGGCATATTATTTGAGCATAAATAAGATTTGAATTTTGAACCTTTTTGGTACAAAAGATCAGAGGTCCTGGTGTAGTGGCCAGGTGGCGACTCTACTAACCACTCTCATCCTCAGTAAAAATATCATAATCTCTATAGTGGCAACTCCACTAGGGACTGAGAAATTTTAATCTGAAGGTGCCCAAATAATATGCTATCTAATATTCTAATTTTTATCAATCCTATGAATTGCATCCTATATAAACTATATCCCTTTTAACCTGGATGGTGTTGTGAACCATGATTCCATTTTTCATTCAAGAATGGAGAAATGCTAGCATATCCATTACTCACAAGCCTTATTCCTTAGGGTATATAAAAAGTTGAACTAATTGATCGCCATTATCCTTGATTGGAAAAACCCATTAAGAGGGAACTCTGCTTGTAGGAGCCATAAGCCTTTTGACTAAACCATGAGCCCATATAGTCAAGCTTAGCAACATCTGCTAAGTTGTATGACCCTAAAAGATTGTTATTGCATCATGAATGCTATCTGGGCCTATTGTATTTAACCTTATGTAAAGTGGGGGCAAGCATATTATGCCTTTTTTCTAGAATGGGCCCAACCTAATTTCACCTCAAACAAGACTTAAATGTTATAGGCCCTTATTCTTTGCTTGTGCCTTAAATACGAGAGGTCATTGAGCCTAATTAAGCCTATATTCGAATCTATGCATCCCCCAATGATTCTTATGTAAGCCCACCTAGGAAGAATGACTAAGACCACATGTGTGGGAGTACTAAGGTTGGAAGGCTTATTACTTGTGTTTGTCCTTGTACATCTAACATGTATCCTTTTTGTATACACATGTATAACATTACGTTGTACTTAGCATAAACTTTACATCCTTCTTATTTTATATCCTTTTTGTTTTCTATGTACCATGTTTTATATCCTTTTTTGTTTCTTATGTACCATGTTTATATCATGTTTCAATGCATATACATAACATTATACCTATTACATAACATTCCATATGACATGAACTTTGTACCTTATGTAAATTTTACATTTTCATCCTAATATTCATGCATTACAAGCACATTGTATATAGACTTAAGTACACTTCACACTAGCCATACATGAATAGACTTTCATCTTGTAAAGATCTATTAACTTCTTACTCATGCATTTTGTAACCTCATGCCATGTATCCATACATTTTCATGCATAAAGCACATATTACATATCATGCATCATCTTAGATAAATCATGCATCATCACTAATCCTTTATTTTACAGCCACTATTGATCCATCTGTAACCCACCAGAGAGAATGATCATGTCTAGAGACAAACTACTGATGAAGACTATGCTAAATGAGGTCCTTCAAAATATGGAGAAAAGGATGATGGCTGCCATAACTAATGCACTATCCAACATGAATGCCCAGTAAGATAAAGGTCAAACTTTTGCTACTAACAATACCAAGAAAGAGATAACTGATGACCAGCTTTTTGATGAAGAAATACCCCTTATTAAGCCTAGCTATAATAAAGTTCCTCCACCTAAATATGATAAGGAGGATCCTATCAAAGAACTAAATGAAAAGCTAGAAGCCATGAGTCACCTAGTGACTAAGGGCAAAGATATCAATCTAGAAGACATCAGTCTAAAGTCAGATCATGCAATGCCCCATAAATTTAAGATGATAAATTTGAATAAGTTTGATGGCACATCTAACTTAAGGACTCACTTGAAGTAGTATGTAGTAGCCATGGGGTTGACCAAACTATTAGAAGCACAAATGGTGAACTTGTTTAGTATGTCTCTAACTGGGTAAGGCCTAAACTGGTACTATAGCTTAGAAAAGAAGATCAAAGTAAAATGGGAAGAATTGCCTTGTGCATTCATCAAGTAATACTCAAACAATGCAACCATGGAAATAACCCTCAAAGACTTACAATTGGTATGCCAAAAACTTAACAAAACCTTTTCTAAATATTTAGAATGATGAAAGGACAAGGTGATCAAAATGAGAAATAAGTCAGATGATATCGACCAAATTAAGATGTTTATCAAGAATGCTAATAGCTACATAAATGTTAGGCTCTCTGCTAAAGGCATTACTACATGGAAATGACTCAAAGACATAGCTATCGATCTCGAACTAGCATTTTAGAATAGAGGATTCAAGAAGAATGGGAAATCTACCCATCAAGATGATAATTCAAGCCAAGCCACTAATGCTAACATGGTTAGAACTCGCCAGTTCTCCAAATTGGGAAACCCATATCTTGGTGCTTGAATAAGCTCACAAAAGAAGGAAAACTGCAGCCACTAATGCCTAAGCCAAGGATTGATCCTCCTCCATCCAATCATAGATTCGATCTATATTGTGCTTACCATCAAGTTATAGATCATCTCATAGATAAATGCACCACTCTCTGTCAGTCCATTAAAGATCTCATTGAGGCTAAGTAGATTCCTAACCTAGAAGCTTAAAATCTCCCTTTCTCTTTTTTATTAGTTTAACCATGAGCTTTTGTAATCTTTTTAAATACCTTTTATTCAATAGAACAAAATAATGAATTTATTTTTAGTCATTTGTATAAATACATTTTGACTTTAATCTAGAAAGGGCAAAAGCCTGGATCACGTCAATGCTCAAAGCTCACTCCTAAAAGATCTATCAATGACTAATAAGCATTATTAGGAATTATGCACCACTAGAAATCATATATTGACATTGTAGAAGTCACAACATGCACACGCATGCATCATGCATATGTCTACTAGACACTATGACTCCATGCTTCCATGTATAATACTTAAGCTTAATCATGTATTATTCATCAGTACATGTATTAACCATCCACCTTTTATCACATTAACAAGAATAACATGTAGACTTCATCATGCATTCATATTTGGCTAACACATATCATCTATCAAGTAGACTTTATTATAAGTGTAACATGCATCCATCACATATCCACATTTTATCTAGGCATGTCATATACATATGACATGCATTTGAATCATAAAATTTACATCCCATGCATACGCTTGGCATACCATAATCCATCACATAATCCACATTATGTCTAGGCATATCATGTACATATCACATGCATTGTTAACATTCAATCTTACAATCATCCATGTAATTTAAACATAGCATAGCATCATTAATGCTTGAAGCATGCATCATATCATATTAATAGATCTATCACACTAATTATGAGGATCATCTTTCACTTAGGCTCTTCAAAGGAAAGACTCAACTCCTCTACTTTCTTTAACTTTTTACCATAAAAATGGTAACCAGACCTGAAACCAAAGGAAAAAGTCAATTTGTGATTAGAAGTGAATCATAAAAGTTACATCCCATGTATACACTTGGCATACCATAGTCCATCACATAATCCACATTATTTCTAGGCACATGATGTACATATCACATGTATCATTAACATTCAGTCTTATAATCATCCATGTAATTTAAGCATAGCATAGCATCATTAATGCTTAAAGCATGCATCATATCATATTAACAAATATGTAACACTAATTATGAGGATCATCCTTCACTTAGGCTCTTCAAATGAAAAGACTCAACTCCTCTACTTTCTTTAACTCTTCACCATAAAAATGGTAATTAGACTTAAAACCAAAGGCAAAAGTCACTTTATGAAAAGAAGCATGTTTAACAAAGTGATGGCAGTATTGGAACAAAAAAATGGTAGCACTCATAGAAGAAAAGATGCAAGAGAAGTTGAAGTCCAATAATAAGGTGCTCTAAAAAGCCCGATAGGTATGAATTTGACCATAGGAGCAAGCATTGACCAAGAAACTAGGCCAAAGAAGATTTCCCATAGACTTTCCCATTTGAATAAGTCTTTGTCTATGATGCTCAAGGAATTGAAAGAAGAGAACCTTCTCAAACCCTTAATACCATAAAACCATTCCTTACCACTTCCTCCTAACCATCGCTATAACTTATACTACGCTTATCATCAAAAGACTAGCCATCTAACTGACAATTGCAAAGCCCTTCATTAAGCCATCTAAGATCTCATAAACATGGCGTGACACCCTACCCTGAAAATCACTCATTACCAGACTTAACCAACATTCCTCAAATCTCTAAAAAATAAGGTTCTCTCTTTTTGACGTTCGATTTACTACCTTATGGACCAACTCTTGACCAACTACAAGATCTTGCCAATCAAGGATATGGAAAGATCCAATGAAGATGTGAAAATCATCTTTGCTTTCTTTTCTACTTGTTTTCTTACTTTTATGATGGAACAATTAAGCTTTAATAAAACATTATTTTGAGCATCTTTGTGTATCACTATCATTGCATAACATGATACTCTTAAAAGTGATTTGAGAGAATTAAAAAAAAAAAGAAATAAATCAAAAGAAATAAACATAATCAACTTAATCCATATATGTTAGAAATAATACATGATGGCTCCCCACCGCTACACATAATTTTGAAGCTCAAAACTTGACCTTTCCTTGTAAAGCATGAGAAATATCCCTGAATGTGAGATGAGAGAAATGAAATAATAAGTTATGGGCAACTATACTCAAAAGAATGCCTTTTTTTTAATCATAAAAGAAAACCAAATTTAATGGGCTCTAATACTCAAAGCATCAAATTCATTTTGTATCATCATTTTCAAAGCCTAAAAGTTTATGGCAATCACACTAAAAAGCCAAACCTTTTTTGGTTTTTGCCCATACAAAAATCCAAAAATCAAAAGGTGCTAAACTCTAAAAGCCTACAATAGTAAATAGACTTGCTTTAAGACTCAAATAATTAAGCATTCCCTCTTCAATAATAGTTTCCCTCACTGAAAAAGAAATGAGTTTTCTAGTTCCCACTAAGCCAATCAACCAATATCATAAACCTACACAAAAGTTAGGGAAATTCTATAGAAAATATTTAGTTAGAAAATTTTCATGACTAACTAATAACAAGGGTATCATCAATGCAGTACTTGAGAAGGTTAAAAGAATGACATTCGAATCACAAAAATTCTAGATACTAAGGGGTATGAAGTCAGCAACCGTAATGAACTACTTATGAAAAGCTCCATCTCTTATGGTAAGAGCTCCAAAACATACCGAGCCATCTTAAAAGGTGCAAATCTAGACTCAATTAATCAAACAACTAAATTCCAAGCCTTAACCAAATATGGATAAGTTGAATTCAAAAAAATATAAAAATGAATCAAAAGGATAAAAAAGTTGGCTAAGTTAAAGACTCACAAACGGCAGCCTAGGCAAAAATTAGAGCATACCTCACTAGATTAAAAACCTACAGAGGGCAATCTAGGCAAAGATTAGAGGTTAAGAGAAAATATTTAGTTGGAAAATCTTCAGACTGACTAAAAACAAGAGTACCATGTTGTGCAATCACATACATTTGTATGCTCATTCCTTATAATCATTCACTCTTTAGCTACACACGTTTAAATGCCCTTCATGGAAAATTGACATTTCACCTAAGCCTTAGACTCACCATTGTTCACCTCAACTTCCTTCTCAACACCTTCTATAGCCTTTTAATCACCATAACTTGATCTCTTTCTTCAAGAGACATCTTATTCTCATTACACTAACCTAGACTATAACTTCACAACTGCATTCTTTTCTCTAACCCAACCTTTTCCCATGATAATTCTAAGTAAGTTCACTTACACTCATTCTCACTTACTCACACTCGTTCATACATCCATTCTAGGAGAAGTACCCATGCTGCTTAATCATGCATTCACATTTATACACCCATTCAACCTATTCATACATTTGCCTTTATTCATGATCCCTTCATCATAGGGTTCATTCATTATAAGAAAAGATGCATTCATCATTCAACATATATATGCCTTCACCATTCATTCATCATGAGTAAAAATGCATTTATAATACATTCATCACTCACCAATCATAAGAGTCAATTTATTCATTCAAAACTTAAATTCATCTTTTACAATGATTTGTTATTCATTCAAATTCTCCATTTAATAAGCAAAATACATACATCACATTATTCACCACTCAGTCAAAAATATACGTTGCTATATACCTTTATCTAGAAAAGATTAAAAACCAATTTGCATATCACTCATTCATCACTAAATTCATTCATCCACACTTATCCAAGTAGCCACGTAGTCAATAGGTACATGTTCACCCATTCATGACATATTCACATTAAATCACACTACCATTATAGTCATTGCATTCATCTATCACCTTCAGGGCTTCACACTCATTCTTAGGTTAGAGTGTAATCAATCGTTCATATTAAAGTTATCTTATTCATCATTTTCATGGTTTCATGCTCATTCATCCAAGATAAGATAAAATACATCCATTCATTTAACAGAAAACCAATTACAAGACACATTTATACATTTGCAAATGTTTCAATTCATCGAACATTAGCCATCCACTTTAAGCACACCACTCATTAGGTTTACACACGTAAGTATCTCTTTAGACATTAGTCACACAAAAAATAAATAACATGCACATGCATCATTCAAAATAAGAGTCACATTCCTCCGTGTATTACAGAAAAAGGTTTATCCTTCCAATTATCTAAGAACTAAGCAAAAACTTATCCATACAAAACACTACATTTAGTCATGCGTGCTCACATGTATTAGCTACATACCTGAATGTATTTAATCCTCTAAATCATACATTAATCATGCACTTATATCACACATAATGCATATACACATGACATCACACATGATGCATATGCACATGATGTCATACACAAACTTGCAAGATATTAATGTCCTTAACACTAGATATGGTTCAAACTATTGCTTAAGACCTATCACCAGATTTGATTCGGTCTATAACATTTGATTATCCAAACTCATCACTAGATTTGGTTTGATCAACTCTTCAAGGCCTAAATTTGGTTTGGTAAACTCTTCTAGACTTGGTTTTATCAACTGTTCTAGACTCATAACTGGATTTGGTTTGGTCAACTCTTCCAAACAAATCACTAAATTTGATTCGGTCCACAACATCAGATTATCTAGACACATCACTAGATTTGGTTCGATCAACTCTTCTAGGCCTATCACTAGATTTGGTTCGATCAAATCTTTCAGACTCATCACTAGATTTGGTTTAGTTAACTCTTCTAAACTCATTACTAGATTTGGTTCGATCAACTCTTCAAAACTTATCACCAAATTTGGTTTGGTAAACTCTTTCAGACTTATCACTAGATTTGATTCGATCAACTCTTCTAGGCTCATCACTAGATTTTATTTGGTTAACTCTTTTAGACTCATTACTAGATTCAATTCAGTCAGCATACTCAAGCCTATCACTGGATTTGTTTCGGTTAATATTTACAAACTCATGACCAAATTTGGTTTCGTCAACTATGTTAGACTTATCACAAGATTTGGTTCAGTTTATCTATAACTTAGCATCCAAAGGCAAATAGGCACTTGTATTCAGTGTAGTTTGCTTCAGCTTTAATAAATTAAAATTCATTTGGAGGTGAATAGGCACTTGTATTCGGTGTAGTTCATCTTTAATAAAAGGCGAGCAGGCATCCGTATCGATATAGCTTACTTTTAAACCTTATTTAGAAATATCAAAGCAAAAACATGTTAAGATCTAGTTGGATTTTCACTTCACCTAAGGATAAGCAAGCACTTATATTCGGTGTAGTTTTCTTTATAATATCAATTCTTTTTCAGTGGGAAAATACAACTCAAGTCTAGTAAGTGTTTTTAAAGATTTAGAGGCAAACATCCCTATTCGATGAAGCTTTGCACCAAGTAAGTATTTCTAACTCAAGTACTTTGATATGTACTATTACTTTAGCACTTTACAACACACACCAAAGTGAGGGAAACTATAGATACCTCAATTTTAGGTCTAGCACTTTCTTATGTATTCAGACTTTGACCCGACCCAAAAACCTTATGGCATGACCCGAATTGCAAAAAAATAGGAATTTGTGTCGGTAGCGAAGGGCTTAGGTCAATAAGCCTAAGCTTAAAGCTCAACACTGATTCCAATAAGGGTGTAGGGGTAAAGCCCCTATGGTATGGACCCATTCACCTATTTTGGCCTATGATGATCACTAAAGATAGGCTCTTATGCAAAGGTATAAGCACCTTATGAACCAAGTCTACACGGATACACTACACCTAGGACCGTACTAGCCCAATGAGCTCTACCAAGCCTAAGGCCCATGCTCCGTACAGATAAGCTAAGGCCTATATTCATACGAATTAACTAAAACCTAGCCTAAGACTTAGCCTAAAGCCTACAGACTAGTAAGAAAGCATACAAACTAGGTCCATATGGACTAAGGTGTATAAGTTCACACAGATTTACCGACGTAAAATCTTCTAAAAGTAAGATTTTCCTATTTGGACTATGAATCCTAATTCTATTAGGATTCTACTTCCTTTAGATGGGAAACTCTTAAACCTAAGCCTATAAATACCTTTCTTATGTATGAAAAAGAAAGAGGCTAAGAATCAATACCTATAGTAGCTAATAAACCAATATGTGAGTCTAGAAGAGGACTCCAAAGAGGAAACAATCTACTAGTCCTATTAGCCTTACTTAAAATATTCCTTTCTAAACTCCTACGTCTTAATGTTATTGCTTGAAAAGTTTATTCACAAGGTAATATTTGAGGTCTCTTCTATATATATTGTTATTGTTTCATGAACCTATAATTTCTAAGGATTAATCAATAAGTGAGGTGATTCTATGTAATCCCCACTTTGATCATAGAAGTAGGTCATGATTTTAGGTTATTTTTTAAGGTATAATTAATTTCTATTACATCATATTCATTCTATTATCTTTGTCTTAATTGCATGAACTTAATTGTAAGCATGATAATGTCTATATAGAGTCACTTTCTTAATATGTATATGATACATTGTTCGTACGGACTTAAGTTTAATAACAATGTCTTATTTATCTTATATGTCATGCTTTAATATGTCTTATTTACTAAATCAATATTATTCTATGATGTTAGCATGTTGCATAATTATCTCATTCTCTAAAATGCATGTTGTTAATATTTTAAAATTATTGTATAGTCCGCATGGACTCCCTTTCATGAGAAGTATAGTCCATATGGATTATCTTATCCCATTCTTGTATATTATGTCTTTAAGTCCATACAGACTCCCTCTTATGAGGAACGTAGTCCATACAGATATTATACTTTATTTCTAGTTTCAACATGTATTTGTGTTTCTTATCTTCTTTATGATTTTATATGAATCTTTTATATGGTATCATTAAACCTTTTCTTTTTATATTGTATACAAGTAATTTTTCTCACTAGAATAGAGGTTTAGATGGATATAATATCCATTATAAATTGTAGTCTGCACAGACATTCACCAGCACCATATAGAGTCCATACAGACTAAATGACGTACAAATAAAACCATTCAAGTGCTGTACTTTATTCTTTTTAGTTTTGTACTTATTATTTCTTCTTGTTTATTTTGGGTTGTAACAATTAGGTAAACTACTTGTTTTACACAGCAATTACTTAACTTTCACATTAAATAGGCTTTTTACATAATTAATTGGCATTTTCATAATAAAATAGATATGATTTTTCTTAATCAAAAGTCTTAATAACAAAAATGTATTTCAATAAAAGCCAATCTCTTAGAGATAAGAGTTGGACAATTATTGCCAATTCCTATAGAATTATAGGTAATTATTAGGTCACATCACAACTAATGAATAACCTAATTTCTGGATGTAAAATATACCTTATTATAATACGCTTTAAATACTATAATTTATTTTTATACATGCAAAGGTGATATGGATGCTTAAATATAATGCATGCTTGCTTGATGCGAGATTGATAAACATTACAATATATAAAGAAGGCATATTATTCAAGCATAAATAAGATCTAAATTCTTAACCTTTTTGGTACAAAAGATCAGAGGTCCTAGTGTAGAGGCCAGGTGGTGACTCCACTAACCACTCTCATCCTTAGTAAAAAATATCATAATCTCTATAGTATGTTGATTTGGTAATTGAGAAAATAGTTTTTATATGTGTGTATAATGGTTAGCTAAAATTTTTAAAGAATATTTATGGCATTATGGTCTAATAAGAGATATAGATGTATAATTAT
This sequence comes from Hura crepitans, assembly GCA_948208565.1. Taxonomy (NCBI): domain Eukaryota; kingdom Viridiplantae; phylum Streptophyta; class Magnoliopsida; order Malpighiales; family Euphorbiaceae; genus Hura; species Hura crepitans. The sequence goes on from CANXYI010664060.1 coordinate 11,887, forward strand.
AGTAGAAACATATGCATGATAATGTTTATGTTTCATGAGTAAAGTATAAAAAAGAGAATGTAGCCCTTTGTTATTAATATGGCCAAATGGTACTCTTAGGTATACTTAACTTGGAAAACTTGAATGATGGTTCAAAATTATGTTGCATTATTAGTATGTAGGTTAAGAGGTTAATGAGCTTAAAAATTAGTTATGTGTGTTATGTGACTAGAGTGTATATGAATGTGATAGCATATATGTATATTTGATTTAATGTTTAAATAATATGTAAAGTTAGTGGGTAATGGTGTATGAGATAAAGATAAGATCATGACATGATATGTTATAAGATAATATGACAATTTTGAGGTATTATGGTATACTATATACAAGTAAGTTTTGTGCCTTGTAATAAAGTCATAATGAGGCATGATAAACATATGATTATAGAAGAGTTAAAATGTAATTAGCATATTAACTGATGTACTTATAATAGTTTGTGTTTTATTGATATGAAAGTATCTATGAACACAATAGCATGATAAAAATCTAAGGTTAAGGTACCTTGTGTTGGCCAAAGCATACCAAATGTCTAAGTAGTGATTATGATGATGATTATTAGAAGGCTATGTGATAATTGTGATAATTGATAACTAAAGTGTATTTCATTAGGTAGTTTGATGATTGTTCATGAGTTGAGGTATATATAATTTTAATGGCACTTTAAAGGTATAAGGGTATGTAATGTAAGTTTCATAACCTAATTTGTTATATGGTACAAGGCATAAGTAATAAAAGTTATGGCATGAAAATTCAACATTAGTGAATGAATAGCACATTTGCATTTATTGGCTAAAACCTTTTTTTTATTTGAGGGAAGGATTAAAATGATTTAATTGATAATAAATTAATATTATTATGTTATGATAATGTATAGTGATAAAATGCCATGTGAGCAAATTGAATTAAAATGTGACTATTAATGGTCTCTATGGTTTGATGAAAAAGTATGCATATCATTATATTTTATGGTGATATAGGATTTATTAGTGAAAATATATGATTTTGGTTTGATGAAAATTACTATGTATGATGAATTTAATGTAGTTACAAGATAGGCATTATGGTTATCATGTAGTGGATATTGTATGATATAATAAAATGAACCATACATGCATTATGGATTATGTATGGTAGTAATATGTATACTATGCAAGATAAATGTGTATATATGTATGCTATAACCATAACAATATTATTATTGATAGATGAGGACAAGAATAAGTTACTCTATGATAATTGTATTACAAATAGTAAAAGAAAGCAATTATGGAATGATATGATGGCAATAAAAGCCACTGTGGCTAGAAGGCTAAATATGAGATGAGAAATGCTAAAGCATTCTCAAAGTGAAAAGGAAAGGTAATTGATATGTGCAATATAGATATCATACTTGCTTAAAATATCATAAAATTGAAATTAAGCATGATAACATGTAATAATGTGATAAAGTAGCTTTACTTACCCCCTTTGATCATTTATTGGCTAAAGGACTTATTAAATTCTTTAAAAGTTATTTTTTATAAGGTGAAACATAATTAAGAATGGTGAAAGCCCATATATGTTGATGACCTAGGTTGGATAGATTGGCTTCTCAACTAAGGAGATTAGCAGCTATGTAAGCCAACTTTGGCCCTACTAACTTATGGGTCAATGTGTTGGACACCTCAATGCTACTGACCTATAGGTTAATGTGTTGGGAACTTCGATGCTACTAACCTATAGGTCAACATGTCGAGGCTGATTGGCCACTATTTTTGCCTTCGGACTATAACTTAAGTTGAGATCTTTAAGTCATTATTTCAACCTCCTTAGTCATTGTCGAAGACCTCTACAGTCATCGATTCCCTTTATCCAGTTTTGGGATTATATCTGTTATATAGGAGAAAAATGGTAAATTGTCACATTTTATAGTTGTAATCTTAATAATGAAATTATAATTGGATAATAATAAGTGAATATGTTGTATCATAAAAAAAACAATTAGCACACACTAATATTGTGTGAAATTATGATCTTAAACAAATGGGATGGTTAAAATGATTTAATAATATGCTCATGTACATTATGGTAATGTAAGAGACATAGTATGCTTACTACATGCACATTTTGATATAATAAATGCTTGTTTGGTATATGAGATAGAATTATGTATATCTATATTTGGAATTTATGTTATGAATTATGTTGTGTACAGATTAGAGGATATATATGTGTGTGTGTGTAAAGTTGTGTTTAAAATATGATATGACAAGTATGTGGTAAGAATGTTGCATGATATGTTATGTGTGTATGACTAAGATAAATAATTTGATGGATAATTAATATATACACACACATGTATACATATATACACACACACATAAACACATATATGTGTATGTGTGTATTAGCTTTATTACACCACTATGTTGTGAAGCTCAGTACATTATTTGTTGTGATATGTAGGTATCTTAGAAGGCACAAATAAAGAGGGGATAGGTGATAGATATGAAAGAAGGTAGAAGAGAAGTTGTATATTATGTGAATAGTATTAGGATGTATAAGAAATATAATTTTGTAATATTATGATTTTTGAATTATAGGTTTTATACATGTTATGTAATTAGTATTATAAAGTGGAAATATATTTATATTTTTGTATTTTCTCATATGGTTTTTAAGTCTATGTTATGTATGATATATGATGGCATGCATTTATATGTAGTATGGTTGAATTGTGGATTTTATGAGTATGTTAGGTACGTATATGTATGGTTACATTGTTGATATGATTGATTGTGTATGTTTAAGGAATGTTGAATATATGTTGTGATATTTGAAATCAGTTCATTGTGTACTAAAGTGATCAAGAGGATCATGATGATAGATGAAGTGATATATATGTTTTAAAATTGTGTTTGTAATATCAATAAAACTTAGTTTCATGAATAGTACCTTCGAGGCATGAATAGTGTCTCCTAAGGAGCCAAGGCACTTTGTGATAACCAAAAAGGGGAGTGCTAGTCATAAAACTTTGATGGGCTAAAAAATGATGAAAATAAAATAATTAAAACTTTTAGAAGAACCAATAAATCATTTTAGGCCAAGAACTAATGAATAGTGACCTTAGTTAAGTTTGTGCCCAGACAGCTTTGGGATGTGCTCGAATAGACCTAAAATATCATATCTTGAAGCTCAAAAATTCCAATAATTCTATTAGTGAAGGAATTTTAATTTTCTAAGGTCATTTGTTTTTTATGAGTCAATAACAACACTTGCTCTAACAAGAGTTTTTGCTCGAGATTTTATAGGGCCCTTAGTAGGTACTATCGAGAATTTTTGGCACTGAAATTATGATTTTTTGAGGTCTTGATAAATTATTTTGAATTTCTAAAGTTTAAAAGAAAATTTAATTAAAATAACCCGTTGGATTGCCATGTGGCACGATTCGAACCATCCAACCACCTAATATAAAAGGACTAGCACATGTGGAAGTGCCATATATGCTAAGAGCCATCATCCTCCCCCACCTCCTCAAATGGCTAACACCATTAATGCATAAACCCTCCTCCTTCATTTTTCTTCATTTCTCTCTCCTTACACATTGAAACCCTCTAATTTTTGTTTAGTTTTCACCTCTATAGTCTTCTGAAGTGTCCCTAAGTGATAGAATTGAGAAAAAGAGGCCAGAAAGTGAGATATGATCAAGGGGGTAAATAGTGACTTTTTTTAGTGTAAGTGGTTTTATCCCAATTTTTATTTTTGTTCTAAGTAGCTTTAACTATTTTAAGGGCAACCATGTGATTAGATTTCAATTTGGAGTTTTATAGTATTTTTAGGAATTTTTCTAAACCCTAAATGTGTATTTTATAGGCAAGGAAAGAGAATTGGGTGAGCAAGGACCACTAAAGGCTTAAAGTGGTAGAAAAGGGTATTTTCACACCCTAGGTATGTGAATTTAATGTAATCTATATGTATCATGATGTGTGTGCATGAATATGTGTATGTGAGTGTGTATGGAAGTGTGAGTTTATGTGTATGTTTGCATATTTGATGTGAAATGGGTATGCGATTATGTTAGCATGAATATGAGAAGTTGATATGCTAGATTGGTATAGAAAAAAAACTATATACATGTTTGTGTTCATGGTGTATGATAGCAATATGAAGTGTGCTTATGTGTGTGATAAGTAATGACATGGTAATGGGAAAAAAAGGTAAACATAAATTGTGTTTATAATGAAAGAATTGGTAAAAAAAATAAAGGATGGCAAATATCTATCGTATAGGCTAAAATATGGTAAAGTGTGCTAAGTATGTATTTATGTAAAAGTTACCATTTATGGCATAAGAATATGGCATGATGTGGATGAATGTAAAAAATTAATTAGATGGAAGAATATAAGTAAATATGATGGTAAGTAATGGTATTGATAGTGATATTAAAGTATAGAAATTATGACGAAGATGATGTGAAATATTAATGCCATTGAGATGAGTAGTTGGTAATGGTGCTATGAGAATTGAGGTCATAAAAATGACCAAATGAATAATGACTAGTTCGTAAGAGGGATTATGAGTAATGAATGTGTGAAAGTGGAAATGTGCACTTAACAGTGATAAGCAAAGAATAAAATGAATAATGGCAAATGGCCCATAACTGTGTAAGAAAATTTGTATTTAGAAATTGACCCATATCAGTTAGACACCTATTGGATGGGTTGATCAGTCAACTAGAGAGTTAGTAGCTACTTAGGGTTTTGGTCCTCCTGGGCTATTTCCTATATGGTTGAGATGGTGGGTGCAACTGCTAAGGTTTTTCTAGTGAACCCTGTACACTCATGTATTGGGAGGTCTATATAGGCTGATCCCTACTTACTAATTCTATTTATGGATTTGAGAGGTCTCATGGGACTGATCCCTATTATTTGCCTAATTTAATGACTGGGATTTTAGAGGTCCCACGGGGCTAATCCCTACTATCCCTATTATTGGGAGGTCCACTAGGACTGAACCCTACCACTCAGGTTTAGGATTTTCTTATTAATTGATCTCTGTTATTGGATAGATTTGAGTAGGTGCAGTTACTGAGGTCTAAAATGTAGGCCACACAATCTAGATCCCGTTATCCAGTGTCTTTAAGGGTAGTCTTTCTAGTATAGGCCTAAAATAGAATAATAGAAGTAAATAAAAATGGTAATGACTAGAATGAATTTATGATATATCTGGCATGATTAAAAGTACTAGATATGACTTGGCAAATTTAATTAAACTATAAGATACATTGATCATAATGTAATAAAACAGACAATACATAATAGAATTGCATGTAACTAGATCTGCATATTCACATAACTGTCCTAGTGTGTGACTACTACATAATTGTGTGTGTGACATACATCTATTACATTAAATTCACTATTGAGTTTATATTTAGCGTGTCGGGGTTCCGATACATAAGTTATAGAATTTAGAAATGGTTCAGCCTTAAAGTGTGCTATGTAGCTTATCAGTTTTTTAGGGATACATTTCTATCTTTTTCTATTGGTATGTGTAATGTTAGGCACTCATGCATAAAGGGGGTTGGGCCTAGGATGTGGATGTAATTAAACATATGTTTTGGAATACTATAACCTATAAATGTTAAACTAAACTACTTAATTGAAGCTTATACTTAGACTATGCATGAAGGTATATAATATTACATGTTTCAATGATGGCAAGTCTAAGACACTATATTATGTGATTATGTGCTGAGATGGACTGATTGATGGGAGGACCAAATGGGTCCAAGAGTTGATGATGTTATTGATGATTAATATAGAAGTGCTTTCCATAGGTTAAAAATTTTAATTTTTCACTCGGGTAGCCATTATGCTGCACAAATTTTTGTGAATCATATTTCTATCCCATAAATGGTTTTAGTAGTCATTTACAAATATTATAAGAGTAACATAAGATAATAATATAGAAATAAGGATAACATAGCATCAGGATAGACAAGGCTATAAGTATTAAGCAAATGACAACTGGGGTAGAAAAAGGATGGGTGACCTATGAAAAGTAGCATCTCCTATCGAGTTCCTTCGGGAATTAAGCAGGGGGCATTATAGCATTTTTATGCAGGTTATATTTGGGTTAGTATCCTCAAACAACCATTATGCTACTAGATTTTTAACATGATGATCCTCAATAGTAAACTGTAGTAAGGCTCTTATTAAATATTATTTTTATAAAGTTCCATGAGAAGCTTTTCATTTCATGAGCCTTTTATAATTGTTTGGGACATAAATGTAAGATTCATAGTAAGATATAACGATGTCAATTGTGTGCCTCCTCTCACTTGGGTCGGATGAACGATCGGGTAAGGGGTGTCATAAAACAACTACCTTGTCTTTGTCTCTCTTATTCTGTCTCTTGTTCTTCCTATTTTGATCTTATTATTTATGTTTTCTAACTCTATGGCAATAGACACTAGTTGAGAGAAATCCTTGATCCAACTAGGTGCCACACTAAATCTATTACTATAGTTCAAACCATTTTCAAATTACTTACATCTTTCAGCTTTAGTAAAGAGCATATTCTTAGCATATTTAATCAACTTAAAAAGCTCTTTCTCATACTTAAAGATTGGCAACCGGCATAGCCTAGGATATATAAACTCTCTATATCTTACCTATTTGAAGGTATCACAGATGTACCTCTTTTATAACTCTACTTACTGCTTAGTAATAGCCTTAATAGTTTTCCTCTTGATCAATATCTTTCTATAATAATAGGCTTTATCCTAAAGAAGTGATCTAGAATAAATCAAGCTTTCCTCATCTGAGGATCCCATCTACTCCAAAATCCATATTGTATTCTCTCACTAATACTCTACTATTATAGAATCTTTTTCCTATAGGCCCTTAAACTTTTCAACTTTAGTTTTTGGGATCCTTTCAACAACATTCCTCCTCTTAGGCTCAGGTGGAGCTATTGAAGGTTGTGACTACGGCATGTTAGTGGTAGCCTACCTCAATAGCTAAATAATCTTGAGTAGCTTTGCTTGTTAACCTTAAGCTTGAGAAAAAGACTTAGAAGTAGTAGGCTATCGAGTGTTACCCATAGTTACTTGTGTGTAACTCTCAGCCTCCTTTTTAACTCCTTGATAAGAACTATGAGACATGATTCACTGTGTCAACAAAGAGCACTTTGCAATAGGGTTCATAACTATGCATGCTATACAATGCTAATACACATCAGTTCACACATATGCATTCACATATGCAATGGACTCATGTTTACATAAGCAAGAATCACCTAAGTTAGACAATCTTATATAAAACTACCAGAACTATGCTTAAATACCATAAAATTTGATGCCCCTTTTGCTGACATCCTGAATTGCCTTAACGGCCATTCTAAAGACACCAATAGGAGAAATGTCACATTATATGCCTAATACACTAGAATAAATGATATACACAAAACAAATGTCTATACAAATCCTTGAAAAAAATGAACATATGAAAGAATGTTTGTTAAAAACTATGATGATATGATCAAAAGACTTGATGTGGAGCTCCTTTTGCTCATGCTTTATTTGTTGAACCAAGAACTTCAATTTACATAAGGATAAAACCAATATGCTAAGCAAAACTTGCTTAGTGGTATAAAACCAACCATAATTACCATAAAACACAAAATATCATATATAAAAGCATATATATACACCATGGCATATCGCATAATCTCATATTCATGTCTTATCTCAATATAATATGATCATTAACTCACCATGCATGAACTTAGCATGCTTACCTTTGGTAGGTTGCCAAACTCATAATCATAGAATGTAATCATACAATTCAATCATTTACATGTATCGTTATATCATATAGCTCAGATGTGTCATTATACACTAATTACATGTTTTGATCACATGCTCAAAACCAATTATCATTTAATAGTTTCATTTAGTCATTTACTGAATGTCAATTATCACGTTTAGTTCATTTAATTTGCTTAATGTAACTTAGATCTAATAGACTAGATAATGGGTTCATATAGCAATCGATGGACTTACATGGCCATACCTACAGCACATATATACACGATGATCGATAATCTTACATGTCTTTACCTATAATAATTGTACAATGTCCTTCATTTAGACTCAGAAGCTATACCCACAAATCATATCTGTATAGCAATAGTTGATCTTACACGGGTACACTTACTCATATATTTGATTATGAAGTTATCAATGAACTTACATAGCTACACTTGCCATATAAGGTTGCCTGATCAAAGGCCAAATAAAAAATATGCAATTTTATACTATAGTCGGCATGCCAACTTATCCAAATGTTATATAAAGCCTAAAAGTACAAGGGCTTATTATCCATTTAATCTCATTTTACATGCCAATCATTTATTTAAGCATGACATATATATATATCAAGTGTATCAAGTACAACAATGATCACAATTACACATACTTGTTTAATTCACATTCACTTTCATTTACAATTCACATTAATGGTATTTATAGCTTATAACTAAATCATACTTATTGGTATGTCACACGTATATCATATACAGATTATAGTTATGCTTATAACATGTTAACGACCAAAGGTTGATCATAAGATTATGTATCGATATATATACACCATAAGCATACCATGTCCACTCTAATTACATCATCAATCACATTTTAAATATGTATTCAAGTGTCCAAATATATGGACAATCTTATTTATGAAATGTGCATTCAAAAGAGCAATATCTTTGAATTTTAGAAAACTCTAGCAATTAAATATAGCATTTATCACATTTACATATTCACATTTGAGTAGCATAACTCATCCAATTTTTAAGAGAATATAACCCTTACACCTTTATCATAATTATTTACAAATTTTCAAAAAACACTAAAGTTATAAAAACTCTTTTGAACGATCAAAACCACCATTAAATCACATTTAAAGCATTTACTTGATAATCATAAATAAAATTGCATAAATCATTGATTAAATCCATTTAATCACAAAATCATGTTGAAATATAGCTAAAATAGAGTATTAGACATCTAAAAATTATTTAAAAATAATTTCCCTCTCAAAACATTTCAATTTTTTTAATAACTTAAAAATCCTTTTTAAACAGTCACCTAAGAGTCACACAACCATCAATCATGAGGAACATGGCCGTGGCTATATCAAAATTAGCAATGAGGAACACCTTTGGGGGAGACTCCCTCATAATGTTAAGGCCTATCTAATAAATGATCCTTATGAAAATCTTACAAAATAATGCTATAATCAATTCATTTAGAATCCATAACTTGTTTGAAACTCATTCAATTAATTTACACTCAATTTGCATATATTCCAAGGTTGGTATCTCACCAAAATATACCAAGGAAGCTCAAATTTGGATTGAAAATTCCTAAAATGTAGTAAATAACATTTTCTAGCAAATAATGCATAAACTTATATATTACTACCTTAAATCATCATAGAACAATAGGATAATCATGGTTTAGGTTTATGAAAATACCAAAGATCCTTGGAATCATAAAAAGTCAATCTTAATCCTCAACAATATCCATTCCATTGGCCTTTTTCCTTGATGATTCAATGCCATCCTCTTAAAATTAGAAAATATAGCAACCAATATAGAAATTAGCAAAACTCAATCAAAACTATATCAAAGATAAAAAGAAATATATGATTAAGGCTTAAGAATCACTTACTTTTAGAATTATGCAAAGAGAATGAGAAAATACCTTGAGAATCCTTAGAGGTTGAGTAGAAAATTAGAGAGAAATTGAGAAGATTATAAATCTAATTTTCCCTTAATGAAATTCTGCCAAATTCTAATTATATTTAACTTTTATTTGCCTTGTATTCTTGAATAGGATTTAATCTCAGCCTTTATCTAATGGCCTATAATTCCATAAAGTAATAATTCTTTTAAAAGGCATTAAAAATGCACAAATGCACTTTTAATCCTTTGACTCATGCACTTTGACTTTATATCAATTAGCAAAATTTCCAATTATTTCATTATAAAAAAGATAATTAACATAACTAAATTTTGCTAACTATCTTCGGGCATTATAGTTTGTAAAGGAGTTTTTTTATCATAGTGTCTCTACTTATCAAATTACATCAGAAGAATGCCAAGTTCAAGTGTGATTAAAAAGCTTACAACCTTGCTAATAGAGGCTCTGATTCTTACACACGCAGTATTAGGAAAGGATTATGTGGTGTCTAAAGATACTTCACATAATAGGCTGGGTTGTGTACTAATGCAAAAGGCTAAAGTACTGGCTTATGCATCAAGATAGCTTAAGCCTCATGAAAAGAAATACCCCACCCATGACTTAGAGTTAGAGGCCATAGTATTTGCTTTAAAGATATAGAGGCACTACTTGTGTAGTGAAAGATGTTATATCTATATAGATCACAAGAGTCTGAAGTATCTTTCTACTCAAAAGGTACTCAATCTAAGGCAGAGAAGGTGGATAGAGCTATTGACAGACTATGATTACATGATTGACTATCACTCTAGCAAGGCAAATGTAGTAATTGATGCTTTAAGTAGAAAGTCCATAGTGGGTATAACTCTCATAGTAATTCTTCTTTTCTAATGAGTTATATTGCTCAATTCACATATGAGAAAAATGTGTTCTTTTGTGGAGCTTTAAAATCTATGAGCATTAGATTAAAGCTCAATAATGATAAAACCATTATGGTTAAAATAAGAATGAAACATAGCTTAATTCAAGAGGTGAGAGAAACTTAAAAGAATGATGATAGGCTCATAGTTATAGTAAGGCAAATCTAAGTGGGGAAACCTTATGAGTATACAATAAAGGATGATCTAGTTTCTTATCAAGACAAACTATGCATACTAGGTAGTAAGGGGCTTAAGATGTTGATTTTGGATGAAGCCCATAGCAAGGCTTATGTTTTGCACCCAAGAAGTACCAAGATATACCAGATTTTAAAGATGTAGTAGACATAGCTAAACATATAACCAAGTATCTATCTTATGAGTAGGTGAAAGCAAAACACCATGTTCACCTAGGTTTGCTATAGCTTTTAGCAATACCTAAGTGGAAATAGGATAAGATAACTATAGATTTTATGACTGGGTTGCCAGTGATGCAAAAGAAACATGACGATGTATGGGTGATCATTGACAGATTGACAAAATTAGCCTATTTCTTACGAGTCTGATCTGACTATTTTTTAGAGCATTTTGCAAGATATATGTATAAGAGATAGTTAGGTTGCTAGTGTTCATCCATAATATCTAATTAGGATTTAAGGTTTACCTTGAGATTTTAAAGAAAGCTACATAAGGCTTTAGGTACAAAATTGAACTTCAATATAGCCTTTTATCCATAGACTGATGGAAAGTTTAAAAGAGCTACACAAGTGCTTAAGGATATGTTAAGAGGATGTATTATAAAGTTTGAAAGTAGTTGGGATAGGTACCTATCTTTGATTGAGTTTACCTATAACAAAAACTTTCAATCTAGTATTAAAATGGCACCATATAAGGTTTTGTATGGAAGACAGTGTTGCATAACTTTGTCCTGGATTGAGCTTAGTGAAGACAAAATGATAGGACCTAATCTGATTAGACAAATAGAGAGAAAGGCAAAGATTATCAAGGATTATCTAAAGATCATTTTGGATCAAAAAAAACATATGCAGATTTAAAAAAATAAGGGTATCAAGTACAAAGTGGGAGATAAAGTATTCCTAAAGGTTTCACCTTGAAAAAAGGTATTTAGATTTGGCAAAAAAAAAAAAGCTCAGTCCTAGGTTTATCAACCCAAATGACATTTTTTAGAGTGTGGGACTGATAGCTTATAGACTAGCTTTAACACCTAAACTTGAGAAGATTGATAATGTGTTCCTTGTGTCTATGTTAAAAAGGTATTGATTAGACCCTTCTCATGTAATATCGATTGAATCTATTGAGCTACAAATAGGTTTTATGTTTAAGGAAAAATCTAATCAGGATCTTGGTAAGAGAGATAAAAGAGTTGAGGAATAAATGGATCCCTTTGGTGAAAGTACTATGGAGGAATCACAATATGGAAGAAGCTACTTGGAAAAAAAAGACAACATAAGACAACAACATCTCCA
>CANXYI010664163.1:0-16942 GCA_948208565.1 Hura crepitans
TGATAACGTATTTACTAATAATTATACATGGAATTAGATTACATTCCATAACAATAATTATCAATTAGTACCATGCAACTCTATATATTTACTATTTTATTATAAAATGTGCTTATTAAGGTCCGGACAAAAATGGGTATCTACAATAATAATAATAATTAAAAAAAAGCTATTAAGTTGGAAAATCCGTAAAAAACCACCTAAGCAAAAGTTAGGCAAATCCGCTAGTGTGAAAACCCTTACAGGCAAACTAGGCAAAAGTTAAGGTTAAAAGAAAAAAATAATAATACATGCTAGAAGGAAAACCCACAAGGGCTCTCTATGTATACCTGTAAAATAAGTGGGCTCCCATCTACAAAGGCAATATCCCCTCTTTAAAGCATCTAATCCTCGAATGGTTTCAGCTAAAAAGATACTAAAAGGATTATGATTAGAGCATATTTCAATCAGAATTTTGAGGACCTTAAAATCACAAAGCTCATCTTTGAAGGTGATTATTAACAAGTTTCCAAAGATACATAGTAACATACATTTAGCCCACTCTATTGAGTTGAATGGAAATTTGTGAGCAAAATCTAAAATTGCTTACAGAGAAATTAGGCCTACACCTAGAATCACTTTCTGAGCCATAGAAGGAGAAATGCCTAAAGTAAGGATAATATCCATAGGATAATGCTCCTCAAAAGATGGAAGAGCCAGAAGATCATTTGAAGTAACTTTATAGTTTAAAATAATAGCAAATTCTTCCACAATTAAGGTAATCTCTTAATGATTGAAGACAAACACATGGAAGATAGAGTCCCAATAATGCATGACAGTATTCAAAAAGTTATGGTCAATCCTCACTTTTCTCAAAAACCTAAGGGCAGAAAAAGGAGCAAGGATGTTCGAAGTCCAGAAAGCCTTTGATTCCAAAATTTTAGACAATTGTTGGCTAAAGGAGAGAGACATAGTGAAGTATGACATGAACAAAGGAGAAGGGAGGTATTTATAGGCCCCAACTCTCACCATTCCTTTTCCTACTAAGACAAGGAATCCAAAACACATGAGGATGTCTATACCGACCTCAGAATATCCGAAGTCGACATCATGGTCTATACGGATTAATTAAGATAGGTCTACAATAGTGTTTGTTACCAATCGGGAAAAATGTTCGCATGGACCTTTATGCACCATGTCCACACAGGCTAAAAACTATCAAGCTTTTTTAAGCAAGTCTTACTAAAAATGACACTCATTTTTAGGTCACTAAACCTCCAACAGAATAGCAATAATATGGATTGTTGTCATTTATGGTCCAATGTCATTGATTTATAGCGTGAATCCTTAGACAGAGTTGGAATATGATATTCAATTATGGTAGTGTGTTTTGTCATCAGTTATCAAACATTGGTATATAAAGATACAAGATTGTATTTAAAATAAAAGATAATGTTTGTATATACAAAAATTGGGTTTATTCACAAGAAGAAAAAGAAAATAATAAAGCTGCCATCTACTCTATTCTTTAGTATCGTCCTCATCATCAGTCGAGAGCACTAGCTTTTCAGAAATCTTTAAAGCTCTCAACTTCTTTCGAGTCTTGTGAAGAGCAGTAACTCTCCTTGATAACTCACTCTGCAAAAGAATGAAGGATCAATGCATGACATGCATATATACACATTTGCATAAATTAACCATTGTAGGAAATTGCTTACAGCAAGAACACGAGTCTTATCAACCATTACCCTCTTGAATGCTTCTACTACATGAGCGGTTCTCTCTACAGGAGCCCTCTTTACCTATCCAAATCAAGACAAAGAGTGTCACATCAAATCAAGACAATATAATGAGCAGTAAAAATCAAAAAGTACCATATTATTATGGTGTTCTCTGGCTCAAAGGGAACTAGCCAATTGTCATTAATACGAAGGTAAGTAGAGGATAGCTCTCTATCCAAACCATATCACATGTAGCTCAACTCCAGTATATCAGTCAAGGTGCTCACGACTTCATCAGGCAACGATGACTGACCAATAGGTGGACTAGAAACTCCACTCTTAGTATTACGAGTAGGAGGAGGTGGAAATTAAGAACTAGAAAATAGTTCTTACTCTTTTTCTTACTAAAGAAGGTCTAGCTTGAGAGGTGGTGGTAGTAGTAGGCTGCAACATAGCACACAATCAAAAGATGTTTTCAAAAATAATGAGCGAAAGACCAAGCAATTCACCTGAGGAGGAGGAGGCCCTGAGGTATAAGGAACCCGAGGCAGCAAGTGAGTAGATGCCTAAGAAAGGTAACCCTTTCCATCACTCTCCACTAGTGTGCTCCCTAGGATACCTGTAGTATACCTTGTACAAACTCTAGATCATTAATGTACCTCCCAAATAAAATCAAGTCAGGAGGACTCTAGGGAACATGATGTGCATCAGGCCCCATATACCAGCCTATTACTCTCTCTCTCAAAAACCACGAGTAAGCCTTTGGAGTGGTCAGCAATATCCTATGAGAAGACAATTCTCAAATGAAACGTAAAAGGTTTGGCATCTCCTCAAATAGGAAGACCTACCATACCAAGTCAATCTGTAAAGGTAAGTGTTAGTTATAATCACCTAAATTACTAATAATGTGCTTTCATATGCAGGAAATACTCACATCGGACCAAATTCTAAAACTGAGATATTAACAATGCTACATTAGAGAAGATGTAATCGAAGGTCCCAAATATGGTCGAACCCATCTGTCTATCACTAGGTATTGATTAGGGATGTCTAGCTCACAAGGTCATGGCAGTAAATGTAGTTTATATGCCTAAACCTACAAAAGCAAAGGTACAAGGTTAAAATTGGAAAGGACTAGAGGAAGCAAAAATGGATCAAAATAGATTACTTACCAGAACACCTGACACAAAGCCCTGTACAAATCGATGGCTTTTTTTGTTGCAAACAGCTATATCTAAGCTGTGAAAAACCTAACCAAAAGAGGAATAACACTAGTTTCTCGAGCCAATGTTTTTAACTTGCTCTAAGATAGAAAGGAAGCTCTAACTCACATTACCATTGGAGTTGGCAAATAATGTGGTGCCTAGCAAATATAAGAGGAAGCAGAGCACATACTAATCAACCTCAGAATGACTAGATAGAGTTACATCTATCCACCTCTCATGCAAGTCTGTACAGTGGATGCTCCCAGAATGATCTTGAGGTAAAAAACCGAATAACTCTCTCACCTCCTGTAGTCAAAGTGAGGGGTAGTGGTTGTAAGCATCGAAAGCAATGGCTCGCTCAGTGCATGGCACTCCAATAATGAAAGCCCAATCGAAGGGCATTATAGCCAGCTCTCCGAATGACAAGTGAAATGTGTGTGTCATATCTATCCACCTATCCAGAAGAGCTCTAAGAGCTTGCAAATCTCGATGAAAATAGTGATCCATAAATGTCTAGACTCCTGTCACTCTTACCCTATTCTTAACCGGGATAGGCATCGC
This sequence comes from Hura crepitans, assembly GCA_948208565.1. Lineage (NCBI taxonomy): Eukaryota > Viridiplantae > Streptophyta > Magnoliopsida > Malpighiales > Euphorbiaceae > Hura > Hura crepitans. The sequence continues at coordinate 3,467 of CANXYI010664163.1, forward strand.
AGAATACTATTGTTGTCATCTAGACAAGGTGCCTCCACATTTAAGATGTGTCTGTAAAAGGTAAACACATATAAGTAAGACAAACATCCATACAGGCTAAAGATTTAACAAGGAAGCCTACACGGACAATAAGCAAATGGGCCATAATAAGTCCACACGAACCATAAATATCCAGAATGTACAAATACTCACAAACATGCAATAAGTCCGCATAGATGTCATACACAAGCAAATAGAAGTTCGCATAAACTCTAGACAGCTTCCACTAAGTCCACACAGACTTTCTAATCTACCACATACAGAACATCTCAATATCCTATGCTAACTATACTGGAACTAGTAAGCTGAGACAAGGTCCGTACAGATCTAGGCTGCCCTTGGCGAAACAAGTCCTTACAAAATTATCGAACCAGAGATGCCATACAATGTGAAAATGAAAGAAAAATGTAGTCAAATCACAATGGGACACATAAAGACAAGAAAATGCACTTGGGGGCATACTTTCGAGCATGCATGGTAGGCTAAATTGGCTAAAATGGGAGTTAGGTCACCGAAGGAGATTCCGTTCACCAGAGCAGTGCTTTTGTGGGTGGTTAACAACCATGAAGGGCATAAAACCCTCCAAAATGAGCATAGAGATATCCTCCACTAGAGGAGGAGATGAAGAAGGAGAGTCCACACTCGTCAGAAGCAAAAAAGTCATTGAACCTTCTTCCCTTGATGTGGGGTTATCAGAGAAAGCCGAGGGAGAGTCGCCATTAGACTATATTTTTTTTTTAGAGAAAACAGAAAAATAAAGGAATGAAAATGAAGAAAAAAAGGAAGAAAGTCGACAGTTATCAATCTGTCACAAAATATCCGCACGGACTTACTTTACTAATGTTTGTATGGACTTAATTTAAGCACCGTCCGCACGAACTTACTTCAAGCATCATCTGTACGAACTTAATACAATCTAGTCCGCATGGACTTACTTTACTTTTGTTTACACGAACTCAGCTTACTCACAATCGCAAGGATCCCTTACACTAAGCACATGAGTGACCTTAGGCACATGCATATGATCTTTACAGATTACTCAATGCTATATCAAAAGCCAAGATTCAACTCTGTGTTCAATCTAATATTTTTAAGTTTGACTCCATATCAAATTTATAACTTTCTTGGGTTCAGCCTGATAAGCCAATCCACAACTCTCTCAGGTTCAGCCTAACAAGCCAATCGAAAATTCCTTTCCACCTAGTCAAACCTCGTTAGCCAAACAATCTTAGGCACTATCAAAACATCTTTCAGCCGGTCAAACCTTGTCGGTTAAACAACATTAGGCGCAATCAAAACATCTTCTATCCAATCAAACCTCATCGATCAAACAACCTTAGGTGAGATCAAAATTATTTAATTGAGTGTACGAATTGTATCATGAAGGCATGAGAACACAATTTGGAATCGTCAAAGCAAAAAATATGTTTTGATCTAGTTGGATTTTCACTTCACCTGAGGATAAGCAGGTGCCCATATTTGGTGTAGTTTTCTTCACAATGTTAATTATTTTTCGAAGGGAAAATATAAATTAGGTCTAGCAAGTTTTTGTAATGATTCGGATGTAGGCATCCGTATTCAATGTAACTTCATGCTAGGTAAGTACTTTTAACTCATGTACTTTGGTATGCACTATTATTTTGGCATTTCACAGCATAACCCAAAGTGGGGGCAACTATAGACACCTTACCTTTTGGCCTATAATGATCACCAGAGAGAGGTTCTTAAGTAATGGCACAAGCCCCATAGGAAGCAAGTCCGCACGAACTTATTTTAGGGTCCGCACTACCTAGGTCTATACTAGCCTAATTAGCTCTACCAAGCCTAAAGCCCATGGTCCACTCAGTTAAAGTCTAAGTTTATGTCCATACAAACTAACTCAAACCTGGCCCAAGACTTGGCCCAAAGCCCATAGACTGGATGAAAGCATACAATCTAGGTCCGCACGAACTTGCCAACATAAAATCTTCCAAAAGTAGGATTTTCCTATTTGGACTACATTTCCTAATCCTATAAGGATTCTGCTTCCTTTAGATGGGAAACTCTTTAACATAAGACTATAAATACCTTTCTTATGTAAGGAGAAGGGGGAGGCTAAGAATAAAATTCACAGTAGCTAATAAACCCATCCGTGAGTTTAGGAGAGGACTCCAAAGAGGAATCACTCTACTAGTCTTATTAGCCTCACCTAAAAATAATTCTTTCTATAGTCCTACACCTTTGTGCTATTACTTGAAAAGTTTATTCGCAAGGTAATATCTAAGGTCTCTTTTATATAATATTATTTTTATTGGACCTATGATCTCTAAGGATTAATCACAAGTAAGGTAATTATATGTAATCCCCACTTTAATCATAAAAGTAGGTCATGATTTTAAGTTATTTCATAATACATAATTAATTGACATTACATCATATTCATTATGTTATCTTTATCTTAATTGTATGGGCTTATTTGTAAACATGATAACGTCTGCACAGACTTACTTTCTTGACATGTGTATGATATGCTGTTCGCACGGACTTATTTTCAGTGATAGTGTCTTATTTGTCTTATATATCATGCTTTAATATATCTTGTTTAACTTGTTAATATTATTCTATGATGTTAGCATGTTCTATAATTATCTCATTTTCTAAAATACATGTTGTTAATATATCAAAATTATTGTATAGTCCACATGGACTCCCTCTTGCGAGGAACATAGTCCATATGAATGATCTTGTTTCACTCTTGTATATTTTGTCTTTAAGTCCGCACAGACTCCCTCTCATAAGGAACGTAGTTCGCGGGGATAGCTACTTTGAATTTCAATTTCACATGTATTTATTTCTTGTATTGTTTATAATTTTGTGTAAATCTTTTATCTAGTATTGTTAAACTTCTTCCTTTGAGTTGTATGCAAGTAATATTTCTCACTAGAGTGGAGGTCCGGACGAGCATAATTACCCTTATAAGTAGTAGTCTTCACAAACACTAGCCAGAGCTACATAAAATCCACACAGACTTATCAATGTGTAGACGAGACCATTTAAGTGCTTTACTTTTTGTACTTATTGTATCTTTTGATTTATTTTAAGTTGTAATAATTAGTTAAATAACTTGTTTACATGCCAATTGCTTAATTTTCACATAAAATGATTTTCTACATAATTAATTGGTTTTTTCATAATAAAATAGATTTAAGTTTTCCTAATCAAAAGTCATATTAAAAAATGTATTTTAAAGGCCAATCTCCTAGAGATGGGAGTTGGGCAATTACCGCTAATTCCTATGGAATTATGAGTAATTGTTAGGTCATACCACTATTAATGAATAACCCATTTTCTAGGTGTACAATATACCTTGTTATATGCTTTAAATACTGCAATTTATTCTTACACATGTAAAGCTGATATGGATGCTTAAATATAATGTATGCTTGCTTGATACGGGACTAATAAACATTATAATATAAAATGAAAGGCATATTATTGGGGTATAAATAAGATCTAAATTCCAAACCTTTCTGGTATAGAAGATCAGAGGTCTTGGTGTAGAGGCCAAGTGACAACTCCACTAACCACTCTCATCCCCGATAAAATACATAATCTCTACAGTGGTGTATTTTGATCATTTAGTAAATGTGTTCATCCTAACATACGCATTAAATGTGTGTATGGGCATAATAAGTGTATGTATGCTATTATGTGAAATAAGCTAGTTTGTAAAAATTGGTGTATGGTGTAATTAATGGCATGTTTGATCTTGCAAAATGTATAAATTGATGAGTTAAGAATGATTTGGATGTTTGATATAGGGCTTGTGATGAGGCCGAATGCCTCTTGGTGTAGGTGTGTGACAACGTGTTTAATTCATACCATGTATGATACCTAAGAATGTTACATTAGAGAACACTTATGTATGATAATATAATGATATATAATTATGATATTAAGTACAAGTTTCGATTTTTGAGAGCTGTGTTATTAGCAAAAATGTGTGCGTTACTTATTGTGTGTAAGGATCTTACATAAAGGGTTAAGAGTTCTTACTTGTTCCATTGCCAAAATAAAGCCTTGAGGTGACATGTATGTTATGAATGCATTATGTATATATGAGTATAATTCTATTATTGGAATGAGGTTTTAAAACCATTAAGATGATTATGTGATAGAGCCTACTCTTATGAGTGACCTTATGAGACAAGTAAGGCACATATTTATGTGTAAGTATTGTTATGGTTGAATGGCCGAACAAGACTAGTTTTAGTGCTTTAAGTACATATCAAGTGAAAATGAGCTAGTAATGTGGTCTTGATATGATGGTATAAATTTGTTCATGTATGAGTATGTAAAATGGTTAAGCATAATTAATGAACTTTAAGTAATTATAAAGATGTTCTAAATTGAGTTTAAAAAGGCGAAACTAATAAGTTTGATGTCGCCCTATACGATTAGATAACCTAGATTAGATAAGTTGACCAGTCAACTAGGGAGTTATTGCAGCTGCTATACCTTTGGGTGCGATCTCAGCCTCCGAGCACATATATAACCTTCGAGTCTATACATAATCTTTGGGTCAATCTCGGCCTCTAAGCATAGTTATGAACCTTGGGTCTATGCATAATCTTCTCATCGATCTCGACCTTTAGGCACTGATATGACCTTTCGATTTAGATACGATTTTTGGGTCTATTATGGCCTTCAAGCACAATTAGTTCATTATCCAGTTTGGATAGTTTTCTCTTAGGTATAGGCATAACTTAAACATTAATACTAAAAGTTAAGAAAGAAAAGAAGTTTTAGAAATGACGTAATTATAAGTAATAAAGCTTAAATTTTATATATGTCTCTTATATGCATGAGATATTACTGTAATCCTATTAAGTTTGGCTTATGTTTTTCTACATCGTTATAGTATTCTTTTGCGTGTGTATGCTTATAAGGCAATATTCATTCAATTAAATTGATATTAATGTATGATGAGTATGTGGTTATACATATGTAATGATGAATACAAAACTAAGCATTCACTTAGCACATTGTTTTATTTTACAATGTGTAGGTTAAAGAATCATATTAAAGTCGAAGCTTCAATAACAACAAGTTGATTAAGAGAAGATTCTTTTGGTATTTTGCTTTTTTTTTTTTGTATAATCTGTGATGCACTCATATTGTGGCACTCTTGTGCAATTAAGGGATTGGGCCTAATCCACGATGTAAATATCTTTGTAACTCTTTAAAATCATATTATATCTTGATTATATAAGTATGCATGATGATGTATGACTTATATGATCTCTTTATTGTGTATGCTTGATGAATGTTGAGTTGAGTTAAGTTTGGAGGGTTAGATGGACTTGAATGATAGTGTGTTGTGCTATGATATTTTAGAAGTGTTATTTTTATTCACATTACTATTTGGAATAGTGTCCGGCACAGCTGTTATGCTGCTATAAATTTAGCAAGACCCTAATGGTATACCTTAGAAAACAGTTTTGAAAATTTGTATTTTTATAACCTCGTGCATGCAAAGTATGTTTCAACTTCAAACATTAAGGTTTTAACTTATAATGGTTTTCTATAAGATTAATTGGTATATCGATTTGTGTGTTGCTCCTTATTCAGGTCCGAAGATCAAAACGGGTAAGAGATGTCACATCTATATAGGCCTCTAGTGAAATATTGTCTTCGGTTGAATAGGAACCCTCATTAGAATAAGAATCAGAATTTGAATAGACAAATTAGAATTTTAGAAGTTTTTCAAACCAAGGTATGTGCAAACTATAGTTTAGGGATGAGGTTCATGCGATTTTTGAGTTTGGAGGTCCAAATGGACAATGGCCCATGGCTTGGTTTTTCTGGGCCAGCTGTTTGTTAGTCTGTGTAGACTAGCTATATTATTAGTCCGTGCATACTAAGATTTGGCCTCTTCATTTTATAGCTTGGGCCTATCTCTGGCTATGACACCCTCTACCTGATCAATACACCAGATCCGAATAGAGAGCACACACGTATACCAATATCCGATTTTGCTACCCATAAAACCTAATTAAATTAAAACTTTTATTAATTAAATAATTTTTTTGACTTATGGAGTTGTAAAAACACTAAAAACCATTCGGTATGCTTTACGAGGCAACTAATGGGGTCATCATGTCAAAAATCTGGCAATATAACGGTTGAATAGGGACACTTTCCCAAATAGTAAATCTTTTAAAAACACTTTTATATTGACATACAACACATCTTAATTCTAAATGGGTCCTCCTGACCTTTCAACTCATCAGAAAAATCACAGAGCCTCAGGCTCAACGCAATCAACATTCTCACATATAACATCAAGAGTTATCACACAAGTTATTCAAGAAATATAAAGCTTTTACAATAAATACAATTTTAGTTACAAAATTGACCCATGTTTACAGATTAGGCCTAATCCCTCTGAAATCACAAGAGCATTACTATCTATATTTACATCATCATCATTTTACAAAATGAAATAAAAAGTACCCTAGAAGGGCAGCCTTCATGTTCTCCAGTGCGGCAGAAGCTTTGATTCTATGACACCCTCTGCTCGACCCATTCATTGGACTAAAACGGAGGATGTTGCACGCAAACCTATATCGTCTTTTCTGATTCCATTATCCAAAAATTCACTATAATATAAAACTTTTGTTACTTAAAACATCTCCTGACTTAAGGAGTTGTAAAAACTCTAAAATCCTTTGACACGTTTTACGAGACAACTAATGAGGTTATTGTGTCGGGAATCTAGCAGCATAACGGCTATAGTAGGATACTATCCCAAATAGTAAACCTACAAAATAAGCACTTCTTAACCTCATATCACTCAATCAACCTCAATGGACCCTCCTGGTCTCCTAATCAACACAATATATTTCTTAGCCTATTTTCATCATATCTATACATTCATATTATATGCAACCTAAGGCTATTCTCATGTATTAACAATTATATCATGTACATCTCATTTTGCGCCTTAGATCACATACACTTTACACTTTACATCCAACTTTACTTTACTTAGCCTAACTTACATTAACAACATTACTAATACATTAATATAACTATTACATAACTCATGAGGGCTTTAAAATACATATAAATTGCATCTTACATTACAACTTTAAAATTGATTACATTTATATGCCCATTTTTCTCTCAATAGGTCTACCCAAAAGCCTCAAAATTGATCCTAATATAATTCTTCGAATAACTAACTTCTTCCTTATAGCATCCTTCCCTATCAATTGCCTTTACCTACACACCAGCTGAAAGCCAGTACGCTGAGTAAGACGCTCAGTGATGTACTCAATGGAATATATATATATATATATGCACATATACATTTAAAATAGTCATGCCTATATATATATACATAACAATTTTATTATACATTTATTTCATATGCCAATTTAATTATGCATTTGTTCATTCTTGAAATATACATAATGCTTACATGTATATACTCACAATGTTACTTGATATGCCATAAAACATCCTTGTAATGCATTCTTGTCACCTAACATACATGCGATCATAATTACACACCCACGAGATTATTTTTAGATAGTTGTCATGCAAATGCCATAAGTAATGCATATACTTAGAAATTTAAAATCATTGCACCTAGCATGTATTATTATGACATAATAAGCTCATATGCTTAGAAAAGACATTTATGACTTATAACAACATCAATAAGCAATATTATGCTCATATCTCATCATGCGTGTATATTTCATTACATTTAAACTTGAAATTTCCTTATAATATCACCAATATGCCAATGGTCATAAATTGCATTTATTTAGGTTATACATAGCATCACACGCCATAATTACACACACACAATGCATAATAATGTCATGCATCACTCAACTCATGTTTGTGTATTTTTAAGTGATTACATTGTTTAACATATGCCTATATCAAAAGACAACTAACCAAGGCTAGATAGCGGATAACTTAGGCCCGAAGGCACTCACACCCATAGGTGCGTAAATTTAGGTTCGAAGGCTCTCACATCATCAAATGTGTAAACTTAGGCCCAAAGGCTCTCATACCCTTAGGTACATAATCTTAGGCCTGAAGGCTCTCACATTCTCAAATGCGTAATCAAACTTAGGCCTAAAGGCTCTCATGCCCATCGGCACGTAAATCAATGACCCATAGGCCTTATACCCGAAGGTATGCTAACAGTTGCTAAAAATCCTAGTTGACTAGTCAACCTATCCATACTAGGTTGTCTAACTATATAGGCATTATTAAACTCATCATTTTGTGTCAGTTTAGCCATTTATAAATTTTGCATCATTTATATCACATTGTCACATATGTCCATCTCATTGGCCATTTTAGCTCATTAGCAAGGCCTACATATCATGCCTATAGCATGTATCATTTCATCATGCCTATAGCATGTTTTATTACGTTATACCCATAACATATATCATTACATTATGCCCATAGCATGTTTTATTTCATCTTATTACATTACCGCTTAGGCTTACATAAGCTTAACATCACACAAATGGCACATTTCTTAGGTATAATTGCTATAATAACTCACTTGATTTCATAATCGTATTTCATGCCATTTATTTCATTGTTTAACATGTTTCAACCATAACCTTGCATTATTTAGTCGTCGTTCACACCCAAGTGTGGTTCGGGTCTCAAACAAGAGTAAAGGGATGCATATACTCTATTATAGCCAACTTAAATGACTTAAACTAATTACATGCATTCTCATGCCAAAATTTCATGCACTGTTCAACTACACAAGCACAAGGCCTTCAATTGATATGCATTCACTTTAACAAATTTTATTAACACATAATAATGACATAGCACACATCCATGCATCTCTATTCTCTTTTATTCCTTCATTTGCCATTTAAAGCACTATTAGCCTTATATGGCTACAACAACATACATATAGACATTTTGCATTCCATGGACAATTCTTTCTCATCATTTGCATGTATTCATGCTTTATAGTGTATAATGCATCAAAGATATGTATAAAGGCCACATCTCACATTAACATGCCATATTATACATAATATTAACACTTTTCAATTTTAAATGACATAAGGAACCTTCACATGACAAATCTCCATACACAAGTCATAGTGGCATTTGGCCATATCCTCATGCCAATACACTCATTCATTTTATCATATCAAAGCACATACAATTGCATTTATGCCCATTTCCACTTACATTGTTTATACATTCACCTTATGCCATAATAACATATAAATCGAGTTCATCACACATTAGAGGCATTCAGCCCCCTCATGCACCATATTCATTGTATACACACTTATTTAATCATATATATGTTCATGCAAGTGTATAAACTCCACATTACCCCATACATTGCATTTAAGCCCTAATTATGGCATAATAGCACAACATCAAGTTCAACACCATACATGAGGCATTCGGCCTCTTCAAGCCACTCGTACATCATCCATAATACACTTATATCATTCCAACATTACCATTCAACAACATTGACTTATCTCATGCACTTAACCCTTAATTGCTATTAATGCACTTATATGCTATAAATGTCATAAATACATATAAATTAAGTTCAATTGAGGCATTTGGCCTCTTTATCCACTATATTCATCATACACCAATCACACATTCACATTTTGCATTCAATTATTATTTTAGGCCCTAAAACCATTAGTTTATATTAAATGCATTTAATGCTTTTTATGCCATTAATGCACATAATGAAATTTCATGCTTTTCAATACATATTAATGTAATTACACATATAAAATCATTGAGTACCATTTCTCGAAACCCATTTTCACTTTCAAGGTGCCTTCCTTCCCACATCACCTTGTTAGTTCCTTAACTTCTGGCATTTCTACAGATAGTGCTAGTCTCGTCCCCTTCTCTAATTTTCTAGGCAAAAGCTAGCCTTAATTAGAGAAAAATCTCTTCTACAAAGTTATATCCTTATATCTTAGCTTTCATAAGAATTTTGTTTCACATTATTTTAACCACTATATATAGAGTTATGGCCTAATTACCCTCTACTGCTCTTAAGGTACTCTATCAATTCTTACTTTCATTACTCAACTTGTATCACATTTTTTAGTAGGTTAAATCCAGAATCAATTAAGATTTCTACATCAAAATTTTATCTCTATGATTCTAATTTCATTTAATTCAAGAATCATGCATTTTAGACACCTACACTAGGAGTTATGGCCTGATGAACAGAGACTATTATGTTCATTTTGGGAATTCTACAGATAGTGTAGATGCCCTTACTAACAGGATTTTTTGAACAAAATCTACAATGAATTAGGGGAAACTTTCTTCTACAAAATTATAGCCCTATGTGTTATCTTTTATATGTAACTAGTTTCACATTTTTTTTATAGTTATATAGAGAGTTATGCCCAAAATACTCTTTGCTACTCTTATACGAAAATCAGTTCCGACAACCCTAAGCAAATCTGAATTTCATACTCCCAATTCCATTTTCCCCTCAAAATCAGCCACATTTAATAGAAAGTTTTAGTGTCTTACTTCCCTTAATTTTATCCCTAATATCCTTAATATCTTTTGCATAATTATCCTAACATAATCTAAATAAATTTGAAGAAAACTAGACTAGAGAAATAAGAATTTTCCTTAACTTTCTAACCATGGGCCTGCTATCCCCTTTCTTTTTTTTTTTTTTTCCATCCACCTTTGCAGTTGGTCATCGACAGGCCGCTGTCGCCGCCACCAGTGCTAGCTACAGCTGCCTCTGCTTCCTCTTCCCTCTTTTTCTTTTTTTTTTCTTTCTTTTCTTTCTCCTTTCCTCTTCTTCACGTTTCTGCTCCCTTTTCTTTTTTCTTTTTTTTAATTCCCTTGGCTACCATCTCATATTTATTTGGCAAATTGCCACTTTAATCCTTCATTTATGGCTTATTCTAATCTAGACCCCCAAACTACATTTTTTTCATTCTATTTCATTTTATTTTTCCTTCTTTACTTTCATTCAATTCCTCATTAGTTAATTATTTTTCCTATACCACCAAGTTCCTGAGACTCCGAAATTTTAAATTTTTCGAACCTTGATTTTTTGGAAAATTTAAGCTGAAACTTCAGGGAATTTTTAAAAATCACTCGGATATCAAAAAATTATCATGTTTTTTCCTAAAATCCTCATTTAAGCTAAATTACATGCCCACAATTTTTCACAGCAAAATTTCTTTAGAAAGTAGGCAAACTAAATTTTTAGGAATTTGCGGTAATTCGATTTGCGGCAGAACTTCGAAAATTTTTATATGTCTGCTCGAACCTCTAAAAATTGTTGTGTTTATTTATAAAATCCTTAAATATTTTCAATTAGAGGCATATCAAATTTCATGGCCAACTTCCTTCAGGAAATAGGCTAGCGCGATTTTGAGAAAATCGCAGTTCTGCCGAAATCCTGGAAAAATTCCAAACGATCTCGAAAAATTAAAATTCCTTCTCCGTTGGCTTCGTTACAATTTTTAACTTTTAGGGTATGATATTTTCAAGTCCGTTTGAGCTCATCCCGGGTCATTCCCGGCTCGACTCAATCTGAGCCTATGGCCTACTAGCTTACAGCCCGAAATAATTTATTAGTTTTGCTAAATTTTTAATTGAGGTCATTTTCACCCTTTTTAAGCCCCTTGAACTTTATTAGGTAGTATGCCCTATCTTGGGACTCGTGCAAGTGACCCGACACTACAGGCGCACTTTCCCGATCTTGGCGACACTGTAATAGTTAGGGTGTTACAAACTTTAATCTGCTGCTTTGTTACCTACGCATCACAAAATAGGCAATGTGCTAAGTTTTCGCTTAGTGGTGTAATCACTTTAACTTGAATATGACAGTTTAAGCATGCATTTATACAATATATGTCAAGTGAATCATTTAATATCACACATATGCATACATTATGAATTTCACAAAATTATGCATTTTGATGTACATACTTGCCTTTAAATACACGCAAGCCACATTATGTCCATAATCACAAAATAATTACTCTTAACATAAATAAAATAAACCATATGCATAATGTACTCATATATCATTCAAAAATATACACATACTCAATTACACATTGTAGTGAGTATAATAACATGCATTTCGAACCATAACCATTCATGCGCCATTACCACATATTCAGGTTTCATGGCCCTTTATACAACAATACATCAATTTTATGTGTATTAAACTCCACATTTACTACATTTATCATATTCTTAAGTTTAACCCTTTATCATGTCATAATTATTAATCTCATATATATTGCATCATTTAAGGTCGCAATTACCATTATTTTACATTTAACTTATGCCTATACTAAAAAGACAACTATCCAAGGCTAGATACCGGATAACATTAGCCCAAAGGCCTCACACCCGAAAGTGTGTAAAATGTTGCACCTGAAGGCACTCACACCTAAAAGTGCGTAAGAACATTGTACTCGAAGGCACTCATATCCGTAGATACATAAACACATTGGCCTGTAGGCCTCGCACCTTGAAGGTACGTAAAAACATTGGCTCAAAGGCCTCGTGCTCGTCGACATGTAAACATTGACCTATAGGTCTCACACCCAAAGGTAAGCATGGGAGAAGCTAAATCCCAATTGACCGGTCAACCTATGCAAATTAGGTTATCTAAATGTATAAACATCATTAAACTTGTTGATTTATCTCATTTTAATTGATTCTTATATATATATCATTGTTTATGCTTTGACTCGCATAAACTGGTCACATTGGCCCTTTCACATCTCAGTGAGGCCTAAATATACATGCCGATAGCATATGTCGCATAATACATCATATAGCCAACTTAGACTCACATAAGCTTACTAACACCAAATGGTCACATTGCTTAGGTTTAATAGCTCTAATGTATCATAATTATGCAACTCAGTTCACATTCTGTATTACATGCCATTTTATACATAATATCGATATTTAGGGATTTGAATACATTTGATGACTATTTACATGGCAATAATCCGTACACCATTCAAGATGGCATTTGGCCACCACTATAAGCATACACATATATTCTTTTTTGTCACATGTAAACATACACAATGGCATTCAAAGCCAAAGCAATCTTTATAGTCAAATCCACATGTAAAAATCACAAAATCCACATACCCAAGGCTACTAAATCACACACATACATTTTTACAATTATAAATCATGCTTAGATGCTCAAAATTACATCCATTTACATCAAATTTATTACACATGATCATATAACATCAATATCGTATAATGGCTTTATATGGTCATGTTACTACATACATGAGCATGCCATTATTTAATGACCATTTGACCAACATGCTCTCACCATTAGTATCTCATTAATGTCACATAAATGCACATTCCATCATGCATACCAAA
>CANXYI010664258.1:0-11936 GCA_948208565.1 Hura crepitans
TAAAAATACTCATTTTAGTTTTAAAAATCCTCAATTAGTGTCACTAAGACCCATGTTAAGGCCTATGTAAAATTTCAAGTCAAAATTCCACTATTGACTTTTGGACATTATTCACCCACTAGAATAAAATATTCAAAAAAAACCAAACAACCTTACAAAATTAAAATTCCTTCTCTATCATGTTAATTGAAATTTTTTAGGTTTAGGGTATGGTATTTTTAGGTCCGTCTGGGCACATTTCGAGACTATCTCGACATAACCTCATTTTTTCTCCCCTTTCACTAATTCTTAACCCGAAATGATTTATTAATTTTGCTACATTTTTAAATTCTTTCATTTTACCCATTTTTTGGCTTATCAAAGTTTTATGACCAATATGCCCCTTTTTGGTCTCATGAAGGTGCCCCAACCTGTAAGGAACATCATTCGTGCTAAGGTGGCACTATTCATAAAACTTAGACATACGGTATTACAATATGTGTGTGGCAAACTAATGAAAATTCATGTTTATGGCTAGGATATAAATATGGCTAAGAGGTGCTTGGTGGGTAAAGTATGTGTGTGATACATGTGGCTTGGTTTATTGGGTAGATAATGGCATGTTAGGAAGAGGGGTTACATGCATGTGTGACAAAATTGGCAAGAACAAGTGAGTTAAAGTGAGTTTAGGTTTTGGCTATGGCATATGTAAACCTTAAAATGGCTTGGTTGGCATGACATGTAGTGTGTGTGCATGTATATGTGCTTGTGGCATGTTATGATGTTGTATGTATGATTAAATATGAGTAAAAGCATGATTGAGGTCATTATCCACTATTAGCTAGGACACGCACACACACACACACACACACATATATATATATGGAAATTAAGCTATAGTGAACATAATGTAGCATGGTAAGTGTGTGTGAAATGACATGGTATGTTAAGCATAAAATAGGGAACATGACATTATAAGGGAATAGGTATGCATATGTGAGATATATGGCATGAAAATGGTTAAATAATATTAAGAAAAACCTATGTTGAGTTAGAATATAGCTTGAAATTTCTAGAATTTAAGTGATTAAATTGCCTAAATAGACTGAGAATAGCAAGGGAAAGATGCCCAAAACAAGGCCAGTATAAGGCCTATAAATGTGTATGTAAATAATAAATATGACCTATAATTGTTGTATAAAAGGACCAGACTAAACTCAGCTTGGAAATGACTTATAAATTGCACATAATAGGGCTTTAATTAATGGAATAAAATGGAATTAATTATGCCTATGGAATTATATTAAATTGAGCTTAGAAAATATACCTATAATTGTCTGGTAGGATAAAAAATGACCTGTAATTGTCCAGGTCAAATTTCAACTGTTGATAAAAATTCATAACTAACTGTTAAATAGTTTAAATATTAAAAAATAATGATCAATAAATAAATAAATGTAAACTAAAGTCAGATGACCCATTAGTTAGACACCTACTGGATGGGTTAACCTGTTAACTTAGGAATTAGTAGCTGCTAGACTATTTGATTATTAGACTAGGACGGTGTAGCGACCAAGGTTCATAATTGAGCCATTACACTAGTCTATAAGGCAAACACTTCTTTTCATTGATTGGATATCAAATTATACCGATGCAACGATGAAAGTGCCCGGAGGGCCCATTGCACTAGTTTATTGGGCAGACCCCGATGGATTATTTAATATGATTATTATCTTAGAAGGTCTACGAACTGATCCCTATACATAGTTACTCAGTATGTTACCCCTTGGGAGGTTCTTATGAACTGATCCCTATAGGCTATAGGCTGGTGCAATGGTCAAGGTCTACAATGTGTGCCACTGCACACCTTTTAGTTCCCTCTTGTTCTAGTGTTTATAAGTGTAGTCTACCTAGTTGGGCCTATTTAATAATTTAAATAATACAATTAGGAATAATATAATGGTTGGAATAGGTTATAGCAATAAATTGAATAAAATTATCACAGTGGCATTTTGGTAAATTTTAAGAATATATGACATAGTATCTACATGTCATCAATTTATTTGGCATGTTACTCACACACTACACCTAAACCATTATGTTATGACTTGCATGTCTCTTGCATAATTTTATTGACATGGCTGATGAAATATATGTTACTAAAATATTATTGCATTATTTAATGGGTTTTATATATACTTAAATGCTTTGTTGCTAGTGTGTTAAAGCATCCGTAAGCTTGCATAAGACATGTTTTATTTTATTAAATTTACCACTAAGTTTTATACTCAGCGTACTAGTGTTTTGGTGCATAGGTAAGCAAGGATAGCTGTCTAGCCTCTTAGTATGTGTAGTGTAGCAGTAGAGACAATAAAAATCTAAATATTTTTGTGTAGTGATGTAAATAGTAAGTACTCATGTAAGAACTGTAGGTTTATGTGTCTAGCATGCTTAGGGATGTTGAAGTCTGTAAACTTAAGCAAATCAATTATAAATAAATGAGTGTTTTAATTGTCTTAGGCTTGTTGTGGTTTTTATATCTATAGGCCTAAGACCCTATCTGTTTGATTTTGACATATATGAGTTGTGTTGATGACTGATTGGGGGACCAGAGGGTTTAGGTGGAGATTATGAGTTATTGTATATAGAAGTGTTCTTAACAAGCATTGGAAAAATTTTTGGTATATAACCCGGGTAGCTATTATACTACCCAATTTTTTTGGGACTTGTAAAGGAAGCTTTGTTTGAGTCTGTCGGACCATGTATGCATATGTATTAGGATTATACTTGACATTTAGGCCATATCTGATAGAGTTTTGAAATAGCCTATAAGCGTTAATGAGTTTTCTACTAGAGTAATCTTAGGATAGGTAACCTATTAGGAAGTGCATCACCTATCAGGTTCTTTAGAGAATTTGGTAGGGGGTGTCACAAATTAGTTTAAGATCCTAAATAGGTAAGGTTGGGGTATTAGCCTTAGGAGTTAAATTGATTACACACATCATGAGTATCTTCTAAAATATGTGACTAAGATAGTCGCTATAAGTAACAGCCAAGTGAACATGTTTAAAATCTCTAAATGGTCATAAGTTGGGTGTAAATTATTTAACAAACTTTGAAAGGTAAGTTGCTTATGCATGAAATTTTTAAGCTTATAAGCACGCATTAAATCCTTGACAAAATTGAGAACTATGTGAGCATATCAATAATAATGATGAGTTTACATGTCATTTAAGCTATTTATGCTTATTATAGACATTATTTTCTTTGTTATGAATTTATGGCTAATCAAAGTAAAATACCACTATAGTTATAGACATATAGGGTAACATATATTATGATTATGCAAAAGGAAGTTACATAATAATCTATACTACGAGTAACTATATTAGACTATAGATATCATAATAGTAATACATTTGATCAAAGTAAATAATTAAGTGAGCATAAAGCAGAGTACTATTAATCAAATTATGCATCATGATATTACATATACAAAATTCATAGAGATTAGATGATGACATTGTATGCATTCAATAAATGTACTAAAAGGAAAGATAAGGAAATATGGATGCCTAGAATAATTGAATGGAGCCTAAGGTAATATTCCACTAGAACTCTGGATAGGATAGACTTGGCATGCCAGGGTAGGAATCGTAGTATAGTGAGGTATTAAATATGCCTTATCAGTTATTAGCTTGGCATTAAATATGAACTGTCGATTATTAGCTTGGCATTAAATATGCCCTATTAGTTATCAACTTGGCATTAGATATGCCCTATCATTTATCAGCTTATCGTTATATATGCCTTATCAATTATTAGCTTGGTATCAGAAATGCCCTTATCAACTATCAAGTCGGGTGGTGACTTTTATCACACCTTCAGTTTTCCCATCTATCCTTCCTCAGTAGGAGTTCAGTCTATATACTATATGTGGCTCTTTTCTCAAGTAATCAAAAGGAAGTTTAAAAAATACCACACTTGCATACCTGACTTGCTCACCATAATAGTTAGTTATATTTAAACACATATCATAACATACAACATGGAACCCAAAAATCTGTACAACCACGCATGGACCTTATTTAAATAAATAATCTCAAATGTTATAATAAGTGCTCCTACAATTAAAAGAATAAGATTTTAGCATCATGAAGAACTACACTAGTCCATAGTGTAGATTATACAGTTTGACTACGCTATGAAAGTTAACAACTATAATAGAGCCATTAATTGAAGAGATAACCTAGCTTACATAGTATAATTGGTAAGCCAAAGTTGCAAAGCTGAAAGAGTAAGTAGATGTTGCACTCTAATTTTAGATTTATTTCATGTACATGCAAGTATGTTTACTCATTTATAATAATGATATCAAGTATAAAATAAGTCATATTATGATATTTAATAATAATGATTTTATAGAGTTATTATTAAAAGATGAATATACAATCTTACTAGTTGATCATAATCTAGTACAGACAATTAAGGAACAAATGTAAGGTAAGCTAGTGTTAATAGAATAATAAGAATGATAAACATAGTAAGTATCATATGTTATAGTTAGTATATTGACATAAGTAGCATATCTCAATATGCCTTCTCTTACCGTAATTCAATTTTAGTTAGCACATAGAAATTCCCTTCTTAAACTTTTATTTGCTCTCTTTAAAAGTTCTTTCCTTTCTATTTGTGAAGTGAAAGAGTCATTGGCATATCAACAAACTATTTACTAGCAGAGAAATTTTCTTAAGAAAGGCACGATGTTATGCAAGAATAAAACATTTATGTACTTGTAATTAATTTGTATATATCTTAAGCATGCTTGATAAATTACAATGGTGGATGGAAGATGTATTTAAAGATACACAAGACTCCCAATGGAGAGTGCTTAAAATCTATAAGTGAGGTTAATCTATGATTTTGCTACGTGCCTAAGTATACATTCAAATTATAACTAAGATAACATAGTAAGGCAATTGTATTCACCTTCTTAAGATGGAACACTAACATAACTTTTGTCTGATATACAAAATATGGGAGAATGCTAAGGAGGACACAGGATACATCACAAACTAGTCTTGCCCAGAATTGTAATGGATCATTATGTATAATAGATAGTTAATATTATATAGACTAATGTAACATAACTATATGTATATTTTTGTGGGATAGGGTGGTGTATCTTAAATTTTATGCTAATGTGTGTATATAGTCAATAGTTAGGAATATGACCTTTCTATTTGTATAATTGCATATGTGATGCGAGACATGAACTACAATTTAGTCTTAACCACCTCGAGAAATATTCCACCCAGCTCAGGTGGATTAGTTGTGTCCTTGAGTCATCATAGAGGCAATTGACTCCATGTCATATTTGTGTGATGTGCTATGGTATGCTTAATTGATAGTTGTTTGTATTAAAAGTATTTCTTTACTAGTGGGAAATTTGGTGGGACCTTAGATAGCTATCATGCTGTTGAAAATTTATCTCATAGTGCAGCGTAATAGAGTAGCATCTCTTAAGTTTAGTTGTAAGGAAGAAACTATAAGTGGGGTGATGTTACACGAATGCTCTTATTTCATCATCAAAATGTAAAAATAAACTATTTATCACATAATCCTAGATTAATAGGGTTAAAAATCCTATTCCCATACTTGAAGTCACTAATTAGGACTTCAGGATGTACTATGCACAAATCTTGCTCATTATTGCTTGTTAGACTTTCAAACGATCTTATTTACATACCAAATAGTACCTACAACATACTTATAACTTTATCCTTTAATCAGTAAGAAATTTTTTATCATGTCTCGAAAGTCACTATTTAAGACCTCGAGTGTGCACTATTCACTATGCCATGATTTTTGGGTGTTACACCAGCAAAGGTTAGAATATTGAAAAATTGAAAAACAAAAATTAATGAAATTTAGAATAAGAATTTACCATAAATTCTCTATGCAATTCGAATTTGCAGCTTTTCACTTTACTAGGTTATTACAAACTATAGTAACCCTATTGAGAACACCTTTAAGGTATCCACACTAATAACGAATTCAATGAGAACTCTATAAGAGATGGAAAAGCGAATTTTATTTCTAAATGCTAGTAAGACATAAAATTCAAGAAGAAATAAGAAAGAGAAGGCTAAAAAAAGGTGAATTTGCAGTAACAATAATGCCTTTTTTATTCAATGGTAAGTTAGATTTTTTAGCCCTTAAACCCTTAAAGGCTGAATAAAAAAAAGGGCTTTTAATTAATTAATTAATTAAAATGCCTAATTATGACCAGCTATTTAAAACATTTAATTAACATATAATTAATGTTTTAACCTTGTATCTTGGGCTCCAAGTTAATTCCATATCATTAAATACTTTGTAGTTTTACCTTATTAATTTGCTCTTGTTAGTGTGTGACCTTTTTGGGTTTCTAAAGCACGTTGGTAGTATAATAGTGAATTAGAATCCTAATAGAACTTGGATTCTATGATTGAATTCAATTAAATCATTATTAAATCCCATTAATAAATTCACTATTATACAAGTCATTAGAGGTTTCTAGCCATGCATAATGACTACCTAAGTGTGTAACACTTGGCAGTCTTGGGTCAAGTATAGTAGGCCGTAGGGTTATAAAAAGTGACCCTTGAGAGATGAATAAGTTTTTTTAATGAGCAAAAGTAAATAAAGGGGTATAGTTTGGGTTTATATTTTGGAGAGAAAATAAGGTTGATTGGATAGTTAATGACTGATAATAAGTAAAATTGTCAATAGTATTCTTCCAAAGGGTGAATAATAATTCTAGGACCTAAGTCATGCTAAATAAACAAAATGAGAGTAAATATTATAAAATAATTTTGGGTTAATTTTGGAGTAAAAATGAAGTCATTTAATTGGTTAAAAATACAACTAAAGTTCTTAGGGCGATGCCATGAGAATGGTGGCTTAGATTAAGCTAAATGATAAAATACTTGGTTTGTGCTCAAAATGACCTAGTATTAGCATGACGTAAAGCTCAAAAATTCAAAATAAGGGAATGGTAATATAATTATAATTTCTTGACATCAAGAAGTAATTTAACAAATTTAAATGAGAACATAATTAAGTAATTTAATTAGCTCCTCTCGATTTGCAATTATGATTTTTTTAGGACATATGAATTAAGTATTTTCCTATTTAATGGCATGAAAAGAGAATTAAATTGACATACCAAAATGAAAGAATTAATTTTTAAAGGGAAAGGGATTAGAATTAATGTGTGCCCTTAGATTAACCAAGTGGCTCACATCTATCCATTAATTTCCTTATATAAATAAGAATTTCATTTGAAATGAAACACTTAAACTCCTCCCTCCTCCTCTCATAGTGGGTGATACCATTGAAGCCCTCTCCTTTTCTTTCTTTTTTTTCTTCAACCACTAAATCTTACACCTCTAAGCTAAATTTTAATACCATATTAACTCCACCACCACTAGATCACTATTTTAGGGAGAAAATACAAAAATAAGGCTAATTTTTGAGTTTTACCACTTACGTGAATAGTGTCAATTTTATGGGTAAGTACTCAAATTCAAGGTTTTATAATATTTTAAGATGTAATTCAATGCTAATTAGGTGTTTCTATAATCAATTTTAAGTTTGGAATAACATTGAAATTTATATGAATTTTCTAACCTAAACCTATTATGTTTGTCGAGAACTGGTGAATTACAAGGTAAAAAGGAAAAAAAAAAGGCTTAAAGAGTTTAAGTTAATGCCAATTGATGTGTTTGTAAGTGTGTTCAATGATTTATATGATATGTTGTATAATTTTCGGAAGTTTAAGTGTGTGTGTGCATGTGTATGTTTAATGTAACATATATGTATGCATGAGTTTATGCTTAATTAATGGACTAACGATCTTAAATACATTTTTAGAACATGTTTAGAATGAGAAATGGATAGGAAAAGAATGAGAGAGTGTTTGGCTATGTATTGCCAAATGTTATATTATGCTTGAAAGTGATGTATATGTGTATTATAGTAGTAATTATTACTCATAGAATGATTAAATAGAGGAAGAAATGGTAATTTACTTAGAATTTAAATGAATGAGCCAAAAAGCATATATGGCTGAATAAGTGAGACAGTATGCACATATTTATATGCAAGTATATTCATGTAGGTGGATCACATTATGATAGAGAATGTTTGTGATTGTACATAGAAGTGTGTTTATTCATGCATGTTGACATTTAAAATTTAGGATAGTGCTCAGTACAGTCGTTATGTTATTGGAATTTCAGCATGAGGATTCCTAATTTTAAATGTACAACACAGTTTGTAAAAGTTTTTAAAAACCCATATTTTTAACATATTATCTTTTATAAAGAACGTTAAATATTAATTGTTTTGGTAGATGAGTTTAATATCTCGATATTCATATACACCTTAGTTTGGTTTAGCGATCAGCTGACATTCATATCGGGTAAAGGGTGTCATATTTGGTGGTATCAGAGCTCTAGTTTAGGTGTTCCTAATTTACATTTGAGTGTAAATAAAGTTTAGAGTCTACATCACATTCTATTAGATGTTGAGGCTTATCAAATTATTTTTGTACCTATAGACACGATGAGTGTTTTGACATAAGGTAGTGATGATGAAGTAGAGAGTCGTACTTTGACTATGATCAAACTTGAGGCCATAAGAGTTGGGTTTATGTCTGTGAGTGTAGTAGGACATGCATAGTCTATAGCACATGTTTCACTAATGATCCTATAGGAGATGTTGTAACTTCTGAGGCAAGTTACTACTACAGCTCCACTGTTAACGTCACTATAGCCTATAGTTCCTTTAGCTCTCTAGAAGATGTATCTAGAGAGTGTGAAGAAAATGAGGGCTAAGGACTTTAAAGGCTAGGGTGAGGTCTCACAAGCAATGGTAGAATATTGGCTAGATCACATTGAGAAAATCATAAGACACGTGAGATGCACACTAGAGGAGAAAGTGATTTGTCCTTCCTCACTTCTTTAAGAAGAAGCATCAAAATGGTGGGAAGACCTCATAAAGTACAAAACTAAGGATCGGGTGACTTGAGAATTCTTTTTGATAGAGTTCCATAAGAAATATATCCTAAAGGTCTATTTGGATAAGAGGCACTAGCAATTCATGAATTTAAAGTAGAAGTATAGAACAATTGGAAAATATGCAAAAGACTTTCCTATGCTTAGTAAATATGCTAAAGACACTATCACAATAGAGGTTGATAAGTGTAAGAGATTCAAGAAGGGACTCCATATTGATATTAAGTCCCAGGTAGCACCGATAAAGATTGGAGACTTCATAGAGTTAGTGGCAGTGTGCAGAACTACTAAGGTTACTTAGAAGGAAAAGAAAGAGTTTTATTAGAATAATAGGATAGCTAGTCAGGGAGCATCTAGTGTAGCTCCACCATCAGGCAAGAGGTTTAAGGGGTTTTAGTCCATTTTCACTCAACAATCATAGAAACAAGTGTAAAGTGGTAAAGGAAAGTCAAGAAAATCATAGTCACAAGTTGCTTTTATGCTCGGACCCATGAACAAGAAGGGACAAGCTCCTCAGTGTTAGACCTACCCTAAGAAGCATTAGGGAGATTGTTGGATGAATATGCTAGGAGTGTGTTTTTTTCTTATAGATAGAAGGGTCATTTTCATAAAGACTATCCCAAGAGAAAGAGTGTGGGTCAGAGATCAGCGCTTACATAGATTGAAGGCCAAAGGAGTAGCTGATAAGAGAGAATAGAGGGAACTCAGAGATATAGATCAGAGTTCTCATATGAGAAGAGAGCACCTACATATTAGTATGCTATTCAAGCCTGAGAGGATGCTAATGAGCTAGATGTAGTGGCTAGTACATTTCTCCTCTTTGACTCTCCTGTATTAGCTTTAATAGACCTGGGGGATCTACACACTCATATGTATGCACATCATGAGCATAAGATCAGAAGTTAGTTTTAGAACTACTTAACCTAGAAATCATGGTTAGTAACCCCATAGGCCAGCACGTGTTAGTTAACAAAATCTATAGAAACTACCTTTTAAATATACAATACCATCAATTCTTTGCTAACTTAATATAGTTACCTTTTGATGAATTCGACTTGATATTAGGAATGGACTAGTTATCCAAATATCAAGCGATATTAGGTTGGAAGAATAAGAGATTGACTCTCTAGGCTGATGATAAGTATGAAATCACAGTCATTGGAGAAATAATCAACTTTTTATCCAATGTGATATCTATAGTTATTGTTACATGATCGATGAGGAAGGGTTGTCAGGCCTATCTTGCACATGTGTTTGACACATAACACAAGAACTAGATGCGATTAACATACTAGTTTTTGGAAGAATTATCAAGTTTGCTACTAATAAGAGAACTCGAGTTCAGTATTAAGGTTTTACTAGGTATTGCTCTGATATCGATAGCTTTGTATTGGATGGCACCAGCAAAATTGAAAGAGTTGAAGCTTCAATTGCAAGAGTTACTAGATAAGGGTTTTATTAGACTAAGTGTTTCACCATGGGAGCACTGATTCTATTTATTAAAAAGAAGGATGGTTCACTACGTTTATGTGTTGATTACTGATAGTTGAATAAACTAACCATCAAGAACAAGTACCTATTGCCATGGATTGATCATCTATTTGATTAACTTAGAGGAGTCAGGTTGTTCTCTAAGATAAATTTGAGATCTGGGTATTACCTATTAAGGGTAAAGGAATCAGATGTCACGAAGACTACTTTTAGGATAAGGTATGGTCATTATGAGTTCTTAGTAATGCCGTTTGGGTTTACTAATCCTCTAGTAGCATTTATGGACTTAATGAATAAAGTCTTCAGGCTTTACCTTAACCAGTTTATTGTAGTCTTCATAGATGATATTTTGGTTTACTTGAAGAACAAGGAGGAACAAAAGCAGCATTTAAGAATAGTTCTCTAGATTTTAAGAGAATAAAAGCTATACACTAAGCTCAACAAGTGTGAATTTTGGTTTAGTGAAGTGTCTTTCTTTGGGACACATAGCATTAGCTAAAGGTATTAGAGTTAATTCTAGCAAGATAGAGGCAGTGATGGAATAGAAGCCACCTAGGAATACCACAGAGATTTAGAGTTTCCTAGGATTGGCAAGATACTATAGATGATTTATCAAGGGGCTTCCTTGATAGCAACCCTTATGGCATGCCTATTAAGAAAATATGTACATTTTGTTTAGGATGACAAGTGTCAAAAGAGCTTTAAGAAGCTCCAAGCTATATTGATAGAGGCTTCGATTCTTATGCAGCTAGTTTTGACAAAAGAATTCAATGTTTACATTGATGTGTCTCACAATGGATTAAGGTGTGTTCTTATGCAAGATGGCAAAGTTGTTGCCTATGCTTTAAGACAGTTGAAGCCACATGAGAAGAATTACCCTACTCATGATTTGGAGCTTACATCCATTGTGTTTGCTCTAAAGATTTGGAGAAATTATTTATATAAGGAGAAGTGCTACATCTACACTAATCACAAGAGTCTTAAGTACCTTCTTACACAGAAGGAGTTGAACTTGAGATAGAGGAGATGGATGGAATTAATCAAGGATTATAACTACTTGATTAATTCTCATTCAGGGAAATCTAATGTTGTAGTAGATGCACTTAGTAGAAAATCTATAGTTACCTTAAGAGCTATCCAATTGTGGGTGAGAATGCTCTTTTGGCTGAGATGCAAGTTAAGCTAAGCTTGTTAAGTAAGTGAATAACTACCAGAGAGATGATTAGAGGATGATGAGTATTATAAGTGCTATCTAAGAGCAGAAGCCGACAGAGTATGAGATTAAAAGAGATGGCTATTTATACCATCATGATAGAATTTGTGTGCTAGATGTGGAAAAGCTAAAGAAGTAGATTAGATCGGAAGAGCACACGTCTGAACTCCAGTCACCGGACAACATCTCGT
>CANXYI010664412.1:0-10449 GCA_948208565.1 Hura crepitans
TTTTTTTTCACCTGTTAAAAGCACTTCTATAGGCAAACAATCCATAAACCTCCATATAAACCCTTTTAGTCCCCCAGTAAACATTAGCACACATCAAACATATATCATAATCATACACACAAGGCCTCAAGTCCACAATTATCAAAATCACAAGCAATCCAACCAAACATAACACCTATTTATATACATGCCATCTATGTTTTATATATAGACACAACAGCTTCTAAGCATCCTAACCCAAGCCTACAGGATTTACATGAGTGCCATTACTAAAGAAAATAATTCTCTTTACCCTTTAACACTTGAATGGCTACACTACACGATCACTAAGGAGAGCTTGCTTATCCTTGTTACCTGTGCACCACGACACAGGTACGCTGAGTATAAAACTCAGTAGTGAATTTAAACCATTTAAAACATGCAATATGTAGTAATACACATAAGCAAGCATAAAATAATAGTTTAGGTGTAGTGTGTGAGTAACAAGCCAGATGCTTGATGTCATTCAAATAATGTCATATTTTCTTCAAAATTACAAAAATGCTGCTACAATGTGTTTCTTAAAATTTATCATGAATTATTTTAAATTTATGTTTTTCTCTATTTTAAGTCTATTTCATAGGCCTGACTAGATAAACAACACTTACAGACACTAGACCAAGAGGGAACTAAAAAATATATAATGGCCCATATTTTAGACCTTGACCACTGCACCAACCTGATATAGCCATAATGACCAGTTCATAGGAACCTCCCAAAAGGCAAAAATATTGAGTAATTATGTATAGGCATCAATATTTAGACCTCTCAATGGCAATTGATCATACCAAATAATTCATCCGAGTCTGCCAATAGACTAGTGTAGTGGCCCCTCAAGGACCTTCACCGTTGCACTAGCATAATCTGATATACAGTCAAAAGTGCTAGCAATAAGGAGTGTCTACCCTAAAGACTAGTGCAGTGGCTGAATTATGAACCTCAACCACTACACCGGCCCGGTCTGATAAACAAACAATCTAGCAATTGCTAATCTCTAAGTTGACCGATCAACCCATCTAATAGGTGTCTAACTAATAGGCCATCTGACTTCATTTTAAGTTAATTTCTCTACTGATCACCTTCTTATAATATTGCAAGTTAAAAAATAAACAATTAAAACTTTTATCAAATTTTTTACCTAAACAGTTACATGTCATTTTTAACCCTACCGACAATTACAAGTAAATTTTTCTATAACATTTTAACTCATTTCTAAAGGCATAATTACAAGTATTTTAAATCTAGTTTAGCCCATTATTTTGGCTCAATTATTTACATGTTAGGCATTTATTTCTATTAGGGTCCCAAAACCATTTTTAATAGGACAGTTATAGGTCATTTTACCTATTTGTGATAGCCATTTTAGGTTCATTTTTAGTCTCTTTTCAGTGCCAATTGCACTCATGGTCATGTATATCCATAGGCCTAAAGTCAAGCTCAAATAAGTATATCAATTTGCCATACAAATGGCTTTCATGCCAAGTTACACAAACATCACATGTTAGGTCACTTTAAGGTACAATTTCATGCCTAAAATAAGTCCATTTATAAGTCCACTTTTCATACCATTTTAACCCATTTTCAAGTTCATTTCTCAATCTTTTTCCATCCTTTAGAAGTGTCCCATATGTTATTCATTTCATGCCATACTAAGCATGCACATTCACCTAAATCATGCCATACAAACAATGCCACATGCTTACCATAAATGTCATGCCATTACACATGCATAAGCTAGCTAAGCCATTCCTCATTTTCATGCCATTTTACCTTGCAAAACTCTCAGCCAACATGTTTTTAATCACATTCAAGCACACATATACACATTTAAACATCACAAAAGCATGCCTACACACATATTATGCCTTTACCATGCAAACTAAGCCAACATACACTTTAATCATGCCTCAGCCACATTACACACACACACACAAGCTTCATTTCACCAATCTCTTTGCCTACACCTCACATGCAATCAATGGCAAGCCATATACCATACCATATGCTAACTACTCATGTTATACACTTAGCCTACTGACCAACCAACCTTTTGATGAAATGAAGGCACACATCAAAACTTGTAATTCTCACCACATACCAATATATTTCATGCATCTTTTCTTTAAAAATCATGCCACATTCACTTTAACAAGCTATACACGCACACATACCCAAGCACAAAGCTCTCGACCAAAAGGAGAAATTACCTTTCCATGCATTTCTTCCCTCAAATTAACATTCCAATCATGCTTTACACATAACAATAGCCTAAATATGTAGCTAAATCACTAATTCACACACATTAACCATAAATCACACCATTTTCATACAAGAAATCCTCTCTTATCACATAAAAATTCCATCATTCATGCCTCAAATGCCTTAAATTCACTTATCTCACTATCAAAGAAGTTGAATGCTTCACTTCAACCTTGAAAAGACCATAAAACACCTCACTTCTTCTTTTCCTCCATTCACGCCAACATTGCCTTCAAAAATCCACCAAAAATCACACACTCACCCAAATCAAATTCCAATCATATAAGTGTTCTTATAATTATCAAATCCCCTAGGAAATAAATTAAAAAGGCTAAAGTACTTACACATTAAAAGTTGCCCTTTTAATCCTCTTTGATGAACACCTTAGCTTCCTTGAATTTTCTTGCAATTTAGGGACTTCTATGGCCTCCAACACCTTTACAAGTGAATTCATAACATAATTAGGGGATTTATGGTGGCAATATGTAAGGGAAAAGCTTGCTTAAAGGAATGGAAATAGAGGCTTGAAGCTAAAAATGGCATCAAGACAGCAAAAGAAGAAAGAAGAAAAAAGGAAGGGGTCAATGGATATGGCCAAGTGGCCACATAAGTGGCAAATGGGGCCTTATATAGTGGCTGAGGTGGCATGGGTAAGGCTTACATACCACCCGAACAACTCGAAAAAGCTTAATTTTTGCAAAAAAAATTAGGGAATTTTAAAAAATCACTCAAACCTCTAAAAATTATTGCATTTATTTTAAAAAATCTCAATTAGTCCTAATTAAAGGCTCGTAAAATTTCACAGCCAAATTGCACCGATAGGAAAGTGAACCTACTACCTCAATTTACGTGCAAAACTCTAAAATTAAGAAATTTTGCAAACAACCTCGAAATTCAAAAATTCTTTCACCAATGGACTTAGGAGAATTTTTAACCTTTAGGGTATGGCATTTTTTGGTCTTTCTAAGCACATCTTAGGTCATTCTTGGCCCAATTCCATCTAAGCCTACGACCCACTATATTATAGCCTAACATAATTTATTAGTTTTATTAAATCTTTAAATTAAGTCAATTTCATCATTTTGTGGCCCTTTAAAGTTTCATGACCAATACCCCTACTTCAAGCCTCGTGAAGATGACCCGGCACTCTGGGAACACTTTTCGGCCTCAATGGTATTGTTCATGAAGCCTTGACTTATAGGCGTTACACTTTCCTCGAGTCTCATAAGAAGGAGAAGCATAGAGGTGCCTCTACTTCAAGTATTAATATTATTGAAATTAATACTAGTACTCTTATTGATAATCACACATAGGTATTTGATATCGATTGTGGTTCTCATTTGGTTTATGATATATTAGAACTAAAGAGTAGTAAAAGGCTGAACGAGGGTGATGTGGACCTACGGGTGACAAATAGAGCAAGAGTTATTGCATTAATAGTAAAAACATATTACTTAGATTTGCCTTTTGGGCTTGTATTAGAACTTAATAACTTTTATTATGTTCTTTCTTCAAACAAGAATATTATTTCTTTATTTCATCTTATTGAACAAGATTTTGATATTTCATTAATAAGAGCAAAGGTTTCTCAGTTTATAAGAATAATGTTTTATATTATTCTGCTTCTAATATTAATGAAATTATATTCTTGATAATTAAAAAGAGATCTATAATATTAACATTAAGAGATAAAATGTTGATAATCTGAAACCATCATTCTTATGGCACTAAGTTGCATAAGTTAAGTGACGTAGGTTCATTTGATTATGAATCAATCAAAACATAATCTTTATAAGGTCAGATGACAAAGACACCTTTTAGTGGAAGGGTGAACATGCTAGTGGACTTATAGACCTTATACATATAGATATATGCTACCTAATGACCCCACATGCAAGAGGTGGGTTTCTCTACTTCATTACCTTTATCGATATTCATGATATAAGTATGTTTGCTTAATGAAATACAAATCTGAAGCCTTTCTAAAGTTCAAACAATTTAGAAAAGGAGTTAAGAAATAGCTTGGCAGAAGTACTAAAATATTTTGATCAGATCGAGGTGGATAATACTTAAGTTAAGAGTTTTGGAGTTATCTAAAAGACAATGAGATATTATCTCAGTGGACTCCTCTATATACACCACAACATAATGGTGCATCTAAAAGGAGAAATCAAACCCTGTTAGACATAGTTCAATCCATGATGATCTTTATAGCTCTACCAAAGTCATTTTAGGGTTATGCACTAGAAACTATTGTTTATCTCTTAAATAAAGTTATATCAAAGTTGGTTGACATTACACCATATTAGATATGGTATAACAAAAAGCTAATTCTTTCACACTTAAAAGTATGCGTTTCTCCTACTTATGTGAAAAGAACTGTGTCATATAAGCCTAAAGCCAAATTCAACAAGTGTTTATTTATGGGATATCCAAATGAGTCTTTCGAATATTATTTTTACAACACTTTAGAATAAAAGGTGTTTGTTTCAAAGAATGTTATCTTCCTAAAGAAAAAGTTTCTCTTAAAAGAGGACAGTGGGAGTAGAATCAAATTTGATAAAGTTTGAGATCCATAAATAAAGGCATATTTACCGACTAATCCCAAGCCTCTTACACATAATGATGATGTAATAGTAGAACCCATGGTAACACAAGTTCCTAGACATTATACTAGAGTTCATAATATTCTTAAGAGATATGGATTTCTCATAAATAAGAATAGTAATGTAAATATGTTAGAAGAGGATGAGCCTTAGGAGGTTCTAAAAAGTTCAAAATCATAATTATGCTTAAAGGCCATACAACCCAAAATAGATTCCATGTATGACAACCAAGTGTGGACTATAGGTGATGCACCTAAAAGGATAAAACCCATTAGGTACAAATGGATACTTAAAAAGAAGACTAACATGGAGGGTAAGGTTGTTACCTATAAAGCACGGTTGGTAGCAAAAGATTATCATCAAAGGCAAGGATTTGACTTTGATAAAATATTTTCACCGATGGCCATGCTTAAATCCTTTAGGATTCTTCTTACTATTAGTGCTTATTATGGTTATGAGAATTAGCATATCGATGTGAAGATAGCTTAATAGAAACCTATCAGAGGAGGTATACATAACACAACCTGCAAAATTCACATCCACATATAGTAGCAAGGTATGAAAACCCCAAAGGTTTATTTATAGACTGAAGCAAACATCTAAGAGCTGGAACATCTTATTTGATAAAACAATCAAAAAGTTTGGTTTCTTATAAAATCCAAATAAACCCTATGTTTACAAAAAAAAAAAGTTAATAAGAGTGCAATTATTTTCCTACTATTATATATGGATGACAAATTGCTCATGGGAAATGATGTCTTAGCCCTTTAATTAATTAAGATTTGGTTGTCAAAATAATTCTTCATGAAACACCTTAGTGAAGTAACCTATACGTTAGGGATTAGGATCTATAAAGATTGATATAAAAGATTGATAAGTCTTTTATAGTCTACATACATAGACAAGATGATAAAGAGGTTTAGCATAAATCTCTCAAAGAAAGGATCCAATCTTATGTCTTATGGTAAGATTCTTTATAATTCTATGTGTCCTAGGACATAAGAGGTGAGAGAATGGATTAGTAGGCTCTTATACACTTTTGCTATTGGATCTATCATGTATGCTATGTTATGTTATAGACCTAATATAGCATTTGCTCTTAGTGTCATGAGCAGATTCCAATCCGATCATGGAAAGGAATATTGGGTGGCTATCAAGAATATCCTTAAGTTCTTGAGAATGACTAAAGATGTATTCTTGGTATATGGAGAAGGAGATGTGCCATTAAATAGGTAAATAGATGCCAGCTTTCAATCTAATAAAGATGATTACAAATCCCAATTAGATTACATGTTCTTGTTTGAAGGAGGTACAGTAAGTTGGAAGAGTTCCAAACAAGATACAACTACATACTCAACTACCGAGGTAGAGCACATTGTCACTTACGAAGCAGCTAAAGAAGTAGTATGGATTAAGAAGTTCATTAATGAACTAGGATTGGTCTTTCTATTGTTAACCCAACACCTTTGTATTGTGATAACAATGGTGCCATTGCAAAGGCAAAAGAACTATGATCTCATTAATGACCTAAGCATGTGCTCAGATGCTACCGTCTCATCCGAGAAATAATTGTTAGGCAAGATGTAAAGACTGAGAGAGTCCCCACTAATCAGAACATTATTGATCCTCTCACTAAGGCACCATTATAATATAAGTTCAATCCCATGTAAATAACATAGGTATTAAATACATTAGTGATTGGCTCTAGTGCAAGTGGGAGATTGTTAGTTACATGTCATAAAGCTCATATGTATTAGGGATATTTTATGTACATTTAAATATTTTGTTTATTATAAAAAGCATTTTTTATTACACATGTGCTTATGTTAATTCATTTATTTGATATTGATCTTAAACTATGTAATAAAGTCCTTGGTATTCTTTCACACCGCAAAAGAAATCATGAAGAGTTCATGATATGAGATTTTTATTGATGAAAATTTGAAATACCAAAATTATCCCTAGTCATAGTATTAACAAGAGTGGGACATTGTTAATGCAAATAGACTAGCACATTTTATACTTTTTAACTTAGTCAAACACTAGTTCTCATAAGTTGTAAGCATAGTGTTGCCTAGAGTTAATATGTGGATGTTTGTTTGAGAAATAAGTCAATTAGAGGCCCAACATGAGATATTCACATGGATGCATAATTTATGTTAGTGCAACAATCTCAACATATCAATTGTGCAAGTATCTTCTAACTTGAGATCACCAAGGTTATCTATGTATCAGGAGCTATATTTTGACTCCGGTGCTTTTACATCACCATAGTGTATATATAGCTAGGTGATTCAGTATAGCTCAAGATATTTGAAAGTAGTTGAGTGATCAATAGAGGATTCACCACCTCTAATTGTAATAAAGAGTTTATCTTATGTTCTAATATGACTTTATTTTGGGAGTCTTTGGCCAAAGTGAAATGTAAGTGTTAATGGGAATCATAAGGGTATTTGGGAATAATGATACAAATATTAGAACTGACATGTTTAGGGCTTAATTAGACATACTTCATTAAGCATTGAGTTAATATGAGTCCATATTCAAACTTAAAGGAGATAAAATGTGGTGAAAAAACTAATTGCATGGTAATTGGATATTGAAGGTTTAGATCAAACCATTTGAATTTTTGACACTTCGGTAGTCTTGATGTTTAGCTAGATACCTCTCAAGATTTGTATACAAGTGAATGATTAATTGGAATTAATTTTAGGCTTAATTGGATTGAACCACAGGAGTCCTAGTTTGACTAGGATTCTATTTCACTGTATACTGCCAACATACTTTAAAAACCCATAAGCTCACATACAAAAGGAGTTTAAGGAAATTCAAAAGCATTTTAAGTGGTTTAATGATATAAGATATCATTAAAAGATGAATTAAAAAGATAGAATGAGTAATTAGGCTTAGAGCCCAATTAGTGTGTAGAGGTCCAGAATTTAGGTTTTAGAAACTGGGCCTTGTTGAGCCCAAATGGTAGGTCTGATATTTTATGGACATTCTATGTGTTAAAAGGGCCTAAAATTATACCAAAAGATGATTAAAATTATGGTTTTGTTAAGCTTAAAGGATTAGCCCAAATAGAACACAGAAAGTATGTGCATAGGCCTAATAATAAGGCTATATGCATAGAACTGTGAGGGCCCAATTAGTGGGCCCCTAAGGGTTAGGTTTAGGTTAAATTTTATGACTTAAAATCTGACCTAAAAGGGTATTATATGTGTATGAATACCCCCTTTATGATCATCCACCAAAGAGAGTCATCATTATTTGCATAACGCGTATAGAGTTATCTCCCTACATAGATTCTTTTCTTCTTACTTTATCCATACAAATTGCTTACTAGCCCCGCAATTTGTGTAGCCTCTTTTCTTTACTTCTTGTATGGATACCTTAGAGGTGTTCTTGGTGAGTTTTGAGACAACCTAGTGAGAAGAGCATTTGAAGGGAATCTGTGGTATTCATTAATAACAGTAAATATTAATACGCTGCTTAATTTAACTGTTATTAATGAATTTTTAGTCTTTTGAATTTGTTATCAACAACTAGTTTTCTCAAAAATTTTAAACTTCTATTGTGCCTTCCCTGAGAAAACCAACATGAACTTGATGCAAAAGGTTTGATCTCACCCTTCATTCAGCTACAATAGCACCATAAGGTGCTATGCTCAATCGAGCATTCAATGCTCTTAAAGAAAGATAAAAATAAAGAGATAAGATCAAACATCTAAAATAGTATGGTCACTTATATAAATTAGAGTTCAAAATCAAAAGAATCCCATAACTACTATAGACTTTTTACTAAAGGCATCAGCTACCATATTGGCCTTGCTTGAATAATAGCTAATAACAAAATCATTATCCTTAATCAGCTTCATCCATCTCTTTTGTCTTAAGTTTAACTCTATTTGAGTAGGCAAGTATTTTTAGCTTTTGTGATCAATATAGATGTAACACTTTCACCATATAAGTAATGCCTCCATATCATGAATGCAAAGACAATAGCCGCCAGCTCTGGATTGTAGGTGGGATAGTTAAGTTATGTGGCTTGAGTCACCTAGAAACATAGGCAACTACCTTTCCTTCTTGTATCAAAATACACTTAAGGCCATTATGAGAGGTATCACTATAAATCATGTAATCTTTGCTAGAAGATGGTTGGGCAAGAATAGAAGCTTCACTTAACATCTTTTTAAGCTCTTTAAAAATATTGTGACACTTGGAGTTCCACTTAAACTTTATATTTTTATGAACAAGTCTAATAAGTTGAAAAGCTATCATAGAAAATCCCTTTACAAATCTCTTACAAAACCCTACAAGCCTAGGGAAACTACGGATCTCAATGACATTCTAAGGAGGCTTTCTAGTTGATGATTACCTTAATCTTACTAGGATTCACCATAATATCTTCTAATGAAATAATGTGGCCTAGGAAAGAAATCTAGTCTAATCAAAACTCACATTTGCTTAGCCTAGCATAAAGTTATTCTTCTCTTAAAGTCTACAGTACCATTCTCAAATGTTAATCATGTTCATCCTTAATCTTAAAATAAACTAAGGTGTCATAAATGAATACTACC
This sequence comes from Hura crepitans, assembly GCA_948208565.1. NCBI lineage: Eukaryota > Viridiplantae > Streptophyta > Magnoliopsida > Malpighiales > Euphorbiaceae > Hura > Hura crepitans. The sequence goes on from CANXYI010664412.1 coordinate 9,484, forward strand.
ATAAACTGAACTAAATAAGGTTTAAAAACCCTATTCATGAGGTCTATAAAGTCACCTAAGGCATTTATGAGCCCAAAAGGAATGAGAAGGACTCATAGTGGCTATACCTAATCCTAAAGGCTATTCTAAGCACATTCGAGTCCTTAATCATGAGCTAGTAATAACCTAGCCTTAAATCAATCTTAGAATACATACCAACACCTCTTAACTAATTGAATAAATCATCCATATAAGGCAAAAGATACTTGTTCTTCACTATAACCTAGTTCAATTGCCTATAATCAAGATAAAGCCTCAAGAAACCATCTTTCTTTTCGACAAAGAGTACTAGGGCTCCCCACGGTGAAACTGTCATGCCCTAACTTTTGGTTTGGTTTTTCATAAGGCTAAAATAGGAATTAAAAGAAAATTGAGAAGTAAAATGGATGTACGAATCGAGTAGAGTAGGTTGGCATGAATAACAAAGCGAAAATCGACTAAAGGGCAAAATGGAAAATTCACTATTGATGGTCAAAAAGATGAGAGAGACATATGCGAATCATGAGAAAGTGACAAATGGCATGGTAATGGTGAGAAACGAAAGGAGGCCCCTTGGTGACTAGTGTCAACTGAGACATTAATAATGTTTCAGGTCAAATGAAGTTAAACCAACCAAAAATTTGTATTAATTATAAGATACATTGTGGTGAAATTTGAGAAGCATTTGAGGTCGTATAAAGGGTTAAAAATCAAAAACAAAATATGGATTTATGATGTAATTTTAATAGTAAATCATTTAGAGTTGAATGGAAAAATTCAAAAACATGCTCAAAAAATTTCGAAAGTGGCACATCCTAATGGCAAAAATTCTATGGAACCCAAAAATCACAGTGTTGGAATTTTCTAAGATTATTTCTAAATTTTTCCATTCAGCTCTGAATGGTTTACTATTCATATTACATTGAAAATTTAGATTTTGTTTTTGAT
>CANXYI010664421.1:0-15103 GCA_948208565.1 Hura crepitans
TCTGACTTATTGCTTATTGATGCTTAGACTAACCTCCTTTTTATTTCTTATCAGCTGTATAACTAGAACTACCCTATCCCTAGCCAAAGGACCTCTTCTTGATGTTATTTCTCTTTTATCTCAATTGATGCACCATCTATATGGTATGACAAGCTACTATCAAGCTGAAAATCCATGATCTACATCGGAGCAACCTAATCTATGATCTACATTGGAGCAACCTATTGCATAATGTCCAAATTTAGCCCATTCTCAAACTTCTTGCAGTGATCTTCCTCTGTATCCACCACTACCTTAGCATATCTACTCAAATAAGCAAACTCCTTCTTGTACTCAAATATAGACCTATACTTCTGCCTTGGATCTATAAACTCTTAGTACTTCTAATCTAGATAATACTTAGTTATGTACTTTTTCTTGAATTCTTTAAAAAAGAACTCTTAGGTAAAATCCTTAATCATCTTATACTTTGTAATGGCCTCCCATCACTTCAAAGCTTCCTCCGATAGCATAGAAGTAATGCATGCAGCATACTCCTCTTGAGAACATTTCAATTGCTGCATAATCCTGAGCATCTAATCCAACTAATACTTGGCTTTACTCAACTCATCCAGCTCCTTACCCTTGAAGTACTTAGCCCTATTCTTCGGCAACCATTCTATATGTGTCTTCTAAAAAGCTTGTTGCTCTTCAAGTACTCGAGGTAGAGCTCTATGTACCATAGCAACTGCAATAGCAGTAGCCATAGCAGCTATTGTTGCCTGCCTACCTAACTCTAACATTATCTCTAGCTAAGCTGGCTAACCCTACTGTCTATGTGTAGCATGTCCTACATCACCAGGGGTTACATACTTAGGTTATGCCCTTCCTTGTGCAACCATCGTAGGAGCATGGATCTCTACTTCTTCCTCTTCACTTTTGGTAACTCATCTCCATATCTGTTGGTAAGAGAAATAGATTATAAACCCCACATGTAAAATGTTATGATGTAAATATATGACAATGCTCTTGTGTAACCTATAAGATTAGAGGAAAGCCTAAATTGGAGCTCTGATACCCTTAAATGTGACACCCTCTACTTGGTTTATACACCGGACCCGAGAAGGGAGGGCCATCACATACCAATATCTGATTTTACTACCCATTAAAAACTAGAATAAATTAAAACTTTTATTAAATACATAATTTCTTAACTTATGGAATTGTTAAAAACATTAAAAACTATTTGGCATGGTTTAGGAGGCAACTAATAGGATCATTATGTCAAAAATTTATCAGCATAATAGCTGTACTGGGACACTTTCCCAAAAAGTAAACATGTTAAAAACACTTCTATAAAAACATATAAACTTTTAAACCCCAAATGGGTCCTCTTGACCCTCTAAACTCATCAGAAAAAATCATAGAGCCTCAGTCTCAACTCAATCAGCATTCTCACATGCAACATCAATGTTATCACACAAATCATGCAAGGAAAAATAAAGCTTTTACAATAATACACTTTTAGTTACAAAACTGACCCATAGTTTACTGATTAGGCCTAATCCCTCTAGAATCACAAGAGCAACACTATCTTAAATTTACAACATTATTATTTTACAAAAAGAAACCAAAAGTACCTAAGAAGGGAAGCCTTCGCATTCTTCTATAGGGTAGAAGCTTTGACTCTAATTTGTTGATCTATTACCTACGCATCACACACAGGTAATATGCTAAGCTTTTGCTTAGTGGTATAATCACTTTAACTTGAAAATGATAGTTTAAGCATGTATTATTTCAATATATGTCAAGTGAACTATTTAAAATTCATACATATGCACACAATATGAATATCTCAAAATTATGCATTTTTAATGCATATACTTGCCTTTAAAAGCGTAAAGCTACAACATGCCCATATTCACAACATAATGGTTCTTATCATACTTAAAATAAACTATAATCATAATGTGTTCATATATCATCCAAAATATATATATACTCAAATACACTTTGTAGCAAGTATGAAAACATACATTTTAAACCATAACCATACATAAACACTAATATCATGTGTTTAGGATTTTATAACCCTTTATGCATTAGCACATCAATTATATAAGCATTAAACTCCGCATTATACCACATATATTCTATTAATAAGTTTAATCCATCATTATGTCAAAATTACCAATGTCACACCAACTCATCATTTAAACAACAATTAATATTATTTTACGCTTAACTTGTGTTGGAATCACAATTATTATTATTATGTGTTTAACTCATACCCATACTAAAGAGATAGCTATACAAGGTTGGATAACAGATATCATTGGCCTAAAGGCCTCGCACCCAAAGGTGATAAATGTTGTACCCAAAAGTGCTCGTATCCATAGATACAAAAACACATTAGCCTATAGGCCTCACACCCGAAGGTGATAAACATTGGCTCGCAAGCCTCATACCCGTTGACACTAAAATATTAACCTGTAGGTCCCATACCTAAAAGTAAACATTACTGTTACTAAATCCTAGTTGACCGGTCAACCTATCCAAATTAGGTTCTCTAACTGTATAGGCATTATTAAACTTGTTAATTATCTCATTTTACCCATTTTTAACATATAACATTGCTTATGTCTCAACTTGCATAAACTATTCACATTGGCCATTTCACACATCAACAAAGCCTAAACACTCATACTAAGCATTATGTGTCAACTAAAGTATAGCATAGCCAAATTAGGCTTACATAAGCTCAAAAACACCAAACAATCACATTACCTAGGTGTAAAAGCTAGAAAACTTATTTGACATCATAATCATGCATTATATCATTACTTTCATCATTAACATGCATCATAATATCTAATGCATCATGGTTATACACAATGCTCACATTCTACATTACATGTCATTTTACTCATAATATCGGTATTTAGCATTACGCATGCATTATGTGTTAACATACATGGCAATAAACTATACAACCTTCAAGATGGCATTCAACCATTACTAAGCACACATACACACACTCTATAGGAATTACATGTGCACATTCAAAATGACATTTAAGCATAAAACATACTTTTCAAATAATTTCCATTTGTAAGTCACGAATATGCACATATGGCTCACATGCATGAAATTTGGCCTTCACATACCTAAGGCTATTAAATCACACATACTTACACCTTTGCAATTATAAATCATGCTTAGATACTCAATATCACATCCATATACTTCATATCAATTATACATGATCATATAGCATTAATATTGTAATTTAGCATTATATGGTCATATTATTACATACTTGATCATGCCATTATTTAATGACCATTTGGCTAACATATACTCACTATGCATCTCATTCATGCCACATAATAACATCCATTAATGATACACACACACGTGCACATTAATTACATACAATATCAATAAATGCATAAAATTCACATAGTGCCTTCATTACTTAATCTCGCCCTAATTATGCATCACACATACATAATATGTATTAGGCTATAACATTACATGCATTCATCATTCATTTATATCATACATGCCCAAATATGCATTTAATACTCATTATATCATTAAATGTCAATTATGGCATAAGTGTCCATAATAGATTTTCATGCATTCCATTCAAATTAATGTGATTACACATAATGAGATAGGTCTTCAAGGACACCCGATGCACTCTTAGGCCTTTTCTTTGCCCTAAGAAGCTCAATTCAAGTTTTTGCCTACGAATTCAAATAGATACAATTTTTAGAAAAATCATATAAAATCATAGAAAACTCCAAAGATAAAAATGAGCATATATATACTATCTTGGCTACCCGAGGAACCTAGGAAAAATACCAAAACCAAAAAAATTTAATTGATAGTCGGATGTGCACTATTCACCTTAGGAGGAAAATTGAGATTCCTGTTGAGATACTCCGCTAAACTGAGACGTCTTGGTGTCTACAGGTTCAGCTCGGATAGCTTTATCTATTGGGACCAATTTTTGATAGTGGGTTTATGTGTGGAGGAAGAAAAAATAGAGAAGAGGGAGAAAGAGAGGGTGTCAGCAATGAAAGGAAAGAGGGAGAGGGAAATGAGTGGAAATGGAAGGAATAGGAGGGAAAGGGTATTTATAATTTTAAAAAAATTATTTTTCCCAAATTTCCTAAAATTTTTATCCCCTTTCAGAAAACCAAAAATTCCCTCATTTCTATCCCTAAAATTAGTTAAATTCCTCTTCTAAATTCCCTTAAAACCTTAAGCCTAAAAAACGAAGGGAACACAAAAATTACTATATTTTCTTTCCAAAAATTAAGTAAAAATACTTCTTGATCTCAAAAAATTTGGATTCTAAAGCCAATGGACTATTTAAAATATTTAAGTATGAGGTTGTAACATTTTTAGGTTATTTTGAGCAACGTTTGAATTATTTTACAGTTCAACTTTATCTGTGGCATTATTCATAGGACACCACCATAAAATATTTTTTTAGTGTTTTTAACCATCCAAATGACTTCGGATTGGCTTTAAACTTTGCCCAAAATTCTCTCATAATTAATACTCCTTATCAGTACACTTAGTGTAACTCGAGTTTTGAGAAGCATTATTCACCTCGAGAAGTACTATTCATGAGAGTCGGGATTTTCAAGTTGTTACATGAATTGACCTCCTTTCAATTTCTTATTAGTTGTATAACTAGAACAGCCCTGTCTTTAGCCAAAGGACCTCTTCTTAAAGCTATCTCTCTTCTATCTCAACCGATGCACCATTTTTATGGTATGACAAGCTGTTATCAAAGCTGAAAAATCCCTGATTTGCATCGGAGCAACCTGTTACATAATGTCTAGATTCAGCCTCTTCTCAAACTTCTTACAATGATCTTCCTCTATTGCCACCACTGTCTTAGCATATCTAATTAAGTGACCAAACTCTTTCTTATACTCAGATATGGTCCTATTCTTCTACCTCAGATCCATAAACTCCTGGTATTTTTGATCCAGATAATGCTCGGTTATGTACTTCTTCTTAAATTCTTTAAGAAAGAACCCCCATGATAAATCATCAGCTATCTTATGCTCTTTAATGCCCTCCCACCACTTCAAAGCTTCCTCTAATAGCATAAATGTAATGCATGCAATATACTCCTCATGAGGAAACTTCAACTGCTGTATGATCCTGAGTATCTAATTTAACTAATACTTAGGTCTACTTAACTCATCCGGCTCTTCACCCTTGAAATACTTAGGCCCCTTCTTCAATAATCACTCAATGTACATCTTCTAAAAAGCCTATAACTCTTAATCCACTGGAGGTAGAGCTTTGTGTACTATAGCAACTGTAGTAGTAGTAGCCATAATAGCCATTATCGCTTGCCTAATAGACTCTAACATCATCTTTAGCCAAACTGATTGATCTTGTTGTCTATGTGCAGTATATCCCACATCACTGTCACATACTCAGGTTGTGCCCCTCTTTGTGCAATCGTAGTAGGAGCGTGGCTCTCTACTACTTCCTCTTTGCTTCGGGTAGTACTATGACTCATCTCTGTATCTATAGGTAAGAGAAATAGATTATAAACCCCACATGTAAAATGTTATGATGTAAATGTTCTACAATGCTCTTATGTAACCCATAGGTTTAGAGAAAAGCCTAAACTAGAGCTCTTATACCACTAAGTGTGGCACCCTCTACACGGCCTGTACATCGGACCTGAGTAGGGAGCGCCACTGTAGGTCATTGTCATGAGATGTTTCATAGTGTACTATTTATCATTATCATGCTATGTTCATTCTATTATGTTAATTTGCATTAAACAGACTTAATTGTAAGCATGATGAGGTCCGTACAGACTTAGATTTCTTAATTGTGAGCATGATGAGGTCTGCACAAATCTATATTTCTTCTATGAACATGATAAAGTGGTCCGTACGGATTTATATCTAGTAAGTATGACTTAATATTTTAGATGTCCTATTATAAGCTATTTGATTTTGTTTGTCACTCGATCATGTTAACATGATTATATGATTCATGAAAATACATATTGGCATGTAGAGACTATCATGTGGTTCGTATAGACTCCTTGTTATGAGGGTTGTAGTCCACACAGACCAAGATAGCATGTTTGCTTGAAAAAGTGCATGAAGGAGCTTGTGGCCCTTACATAAATGGAAAAAACCTTGCAAAAAGATAATGTGATTAGGTTATTACTAGCCAACCATGGAAATCGATTGTTGTGACTTTGTCAAGAGATGTCATAAGTGCTAGATCTATAAAAACCTAAGTCATTTGCCATCTAATGACTTGACCTATTTATCATCTCTATGGCCATTTTGCATATGAGGTATTGACATAATTAGAAAAATAAGGGCATCAGCTACCAAAAGGCACATGTTTATAGTAGTAGTAGTCGATTATTTCACAAAATAGGTTGAAGCTGAATCTTTTAATAAATTAAGGGTAAGATAGATGGTGAAATTTATTTAAAGAAATATCATTTGCCAATATAGATTGCCATAGTAGGTCATCTTAGATAATGGGGTTAAGTTCTAGGGTGAGACAAGGCAGCTTTTGCAAAAATATAAGATCTAACATCCTAAGTCTTCACCGTATCGCCTTAAGCTAACAGTGTAGTAGAAGCAGCTAACAAAAACGACAAGAAAATTTTCCAAAAAATGACCGTTACTTACAAAGATTGGGTGGATATGTTACCTTTTACACTATAGGGATATCGAACAGCTGTTATAACATCTACTCAAGCCACGCCCCATTCACTGGTGTTTAGGATAAAAGTAGTACTACCAATTAAAATTAAATTCCCATCGCTCAGGGTTATGTTGGAAGCAGGCATACTAGAGGCTGAATAGGCTAGAAGTAGATACGAATAGTTGGTATTGTTCAATGAAAAGTGATTGGAGGCTCTTTACCATATACAATTGCATCAAAAGAGAATTGTTAGGGTTTACAATAAGAAAGTCAAGCCTAGATCTATATAAGAAGGGAACTTGGTGTTAAAATAAACCAGGCCATTATTGATGAATCCCAGGGGAAAGTTTAGGCCTAATTGGGAAGGTCCATATTTGGTTAAGTACTCAAGCATGGAGGCATCAAAATCTTGGATTTAAAAGGTAATGAGTTCTTAAAACCCATCAACATGGACAAATTAAAGAAATGCTTTTATTAAAAAAATTTTTGTTAAGCAAAAAACCTAAATAGGGTGGCATAAACAAAAAATAGGACACCCTGATCAGGTGAAAACCTAACAAGCACCTCATGGAAAGTTAGGGGATCGCGAGAGAAAAAGTCTAGTCAAGAAAACCTATACAAGGTTGATTGGTAACAACAATATTATTTAATGGGAAATTAATATATTCACTAAGATTAAGCTGCTTAGTTCTAAATGTAATTAATAACATGAATACTTTAGTCATGATAATTGATATGCAAATTTCCATTAAGATTGAGAAATGTCATACAAGTAATTGAATTCTACATACATCGTCTCTATTCGAAATCAAAAGTATTATCTTCACTTTTTCTTTTCAACGTTAATGTTTTATTGTCTTTAGCTATACTCTAAATCCATTCTTTGTAATAGTCATCAATATTAATAGTGCCAATTATATAATTAAGTTCATTTCTCAGGATAGAACACTATTTCCATAACTCAAGAAAGGAAGATAAGAAGTGGCATGTCAAAAGACCACCCTGAAACCCCAAAAGCTCAAAAGGGATCCTTTGTAGTAAGCTAGATTGTTGCTAAACTTAGAAAGGTATATATAAGGTAGCATGCCTTAACCCAATCAAGGGAATACAACCAGTATAGTAGAAGAGAGAAAAATGAGTGATCTTTCACCAAGGACATCTCTATCATATGGTGGTAATAGTACCAAGCGATATGTCTACTATTCATATGAATCACACCTCGTTATGAGCCTTCTTTCACAACAATGATTTGGGGCATATTTCACCCAAAGCCTTTCAAGTAGAGGAATAAGTAACCCTAATTTCTCTTGTAGCCAAGTCTATTAAAAAAAGGCCGTTAGGTGGGAAAATTTGTAAAGGACCACCTAAGCAAAAATTAGGCAAACCCGCTTGTACAAAAACCTTCACAGGCATGTTAGGCAAAAATTAGGGTTAAAAGAAAATAAAAGTTAGAGGGAAAATCTATAATGGGCTCTCTACGTATACCTATAAGAGGAGTGGACTTTCGATGACAAAATTAATGTCCCCTTTCTTCAAAGCATCCAATCCTCGAATGGTTTCAACTAGGAAAACTCCAAAAGGGTTATAGCCAGAGCATATTTTAGTCAAAAGTTAAAGAGTCCTAAAATCATAGAACTCATCCTTAGAAGTAACCACAAGCCAATTACCAAGGATACACAATAGTATACACTTTTCCCATTCCATAGAATTGATGGGAAATTAGTAAGCATGGTCTAAATTGCTCGCAAGGAAATTAAGCCAACACCCGGCACCACCTTTTGAGCTATAATGGAAGGATGGCCCAAAGCAAGGACAATATCCATTGGATAATGGTCTTTAAAAGAAGGTAAGGCTAAGAGATCATCTAGAGTGATTTTATCATCCAAAATAGCAGCAAACTCTTCCAACATTAAGGTAATCTCTTGGTGATTAAAGATGATCACATGAAAAATGGGGTCCCAATAATGCACAGTTGCATTCAAAAAATTGTGGTCAATGCGTACTTTCCTCAAGAATCTAAAGAAAGAGAAGCGAACAAGGGTAGGTGAAGTCTAAGAGGCCTTTGGTTCTAAAATCTTGGATAAATTTTGGCTGAAGGAAGACATGATAGGAGTGTGACATGAAAGATAAAGAACGGGATATTTATAAGCCAAAACCTACCTTTCCTACTTTAATCGGGGCTGGGAATCCAAAACATGTGAGGAGGTCCACACAAACCTTGCAATATAAAAAGACAGTGTCATAGTCCACACAAACCAAGATAACATGTCTACGACAATATCAACCTCTTGTCTAGGATCTTATATAGTCAACGTCCATATGGACTAGTACATCTTAAGTCCACACGGACCTATACTCAATGGAAATGATGGATTGTAATGGATGCTAAAAACTAATTCATGTACTATTTCATAGGCAAATATACTTGAAAGTAAATATAATTCAAAGTAAAGTTGAAATTGTATATACATAAAATCTATAGTTTAAAGTTCTATATATTAAAAGAAAAAGAAGAAGAAGAGTGCCATCGATCATATTCTTCAGTATTGTCATCCTCCTTTGTGTCTTCATCATCAAAAGAGATCACCAGCTTCTCTACAACCTTAAAAGCCCTCACTTTCCTCCGAGCATCACAAAGGGTAGTAACCCTTCTGGATAGTTCACTCTATAAAAGAGTAAAGGATCAATGCATGACATACATAACATATATAATTGCATGTAATTAACCATGGCTAGAAAATTGCTTACAGCGAGAAGTTGGGTTTCATTGATCATGGCTCTTTTAAAGGCCTCTAGCACATAAGCAATCCTCTCTACGAGAGCTCTCTTTACTTGATCAAAAAACAAAACACAAGTGACACTTCAAATTCAAATGGTACAAATGATCAGTAAAAGATCATACTAATGTAGTGTTTCTTAGCTCGAAGGGAACCGGCTAATTCTCCTCTATACGAAGATGGCCAGAAGATAGCTCCCCATCAACACCATAACACATATAACTCAACTTAGGGATGTCAGTCAAAGAGCCAATAACCTTATCAGGCAATGAGGGTTGACCAGCAAATGGGCCAAAAAGTTTATTGCATGCAGGAGGCAATGAGAACTAAGAACTAAGGGAACTAGGGGTAGTTCTTGATCATTTCTACAATAAAGAAGGGCTAGGCCTAGGAGCAGTAGAGGCTATAACAAAACACATAGTTAGTAGATATATCTAAAAATGAATTTAGAGTTAAGCAATTCATTTAAGAAGGAAGAAGTCTAGAAGTGTAAGGAACTCACGAGAGCAAATGAGCGGAGGCCAAAAAAGGGTAGTTCTCTTTAACATCCTCTATCAGTGTGTCCCCTAGGATCCTTACTATCATGCTCTATACAAATTCTAGGTCATCTATATATCTTTGAAATAACATCAAGTTAGAAGGATTCTAATGAACATGGCATACATCGGGCCCCGTATGCCAGTTTATAATTCCCTCCCTTAAGAACTAGGAGTAAGCCTTTAGAGTGGTCAGTAAGATATAGTGAGTGGATAATTCTCTAATAAAGCACAAAAAATTTGGCAATTCCTCAATCAAGAAAACCCACCAAGCCAAGTCAACCTACAAAGATAAGTATTATTTATAGTTGCTTAAATGACTAATAATGGATTTTTCATGTGCCGGAGCTACTCACATCAGTCCAAGCCCTAAAACTAGGATAATGGTGATGCTGCATTAGTGAAGCTACATTGCAAGGGCCTAAAGATGGTTGAATCCACATATCCATTACTAGGTACTGATGAGGCACATCTAGTTCACAAGGTTGAGCTAATAAATGAAGCTTATATACCCATACCTATAACAAGAAGAAAAGCACAAAGTTAAAGTCATAGAAAGGCTGCATGTGAAAAGAAAAGGATTAGAATTAGTTACTTACTAGTACACCTGATATAAAGCCTTAAACAAATCGATAACTCTTTCTAGTCCGAATAGCCATGTCCAAGCTCTAAAATGCCTATTCGAGAGACAAATAGCACCAATTCTAAGAACCGATTTTATCAATTTGCTCTAAGATAGGGAGAAAGCTCCAGCTTATAATGCCATTAGTTTTGGCAAAAAGTGTGGTACCCAGTAGATAAAGAATAAAGCAATGAGTGTATTAATTAACCTTGAACTAATTAGAAGGGGCCTCATTTGCCCATTTCTCATGCAAATCAGTGCATCAAATGCTTCCAGTGTGATCCTAAGAAATGAAGCCTAGTAAGTCTTTCATTTCTTGCAATTGAAGCGAAGGATAGTGATATCATGCATCGAATGCAATGGCATGTCCAATGCATGGCACCCCAGTTTAAAGGCCTAATCAAAGGTAGTTATGGTCATTTTTCTAAAGGCCAAGTGAAAGGTATGCATGATGTCCATCCATATGTCTAGCATTGCTCTCAAAGCTTGTAAATCACGATAGAAGTCTCCGCCGACTAGATGGTTTATAAACATCTAAAATCTAGTAATTCTAACCCTATTTTTCACTAGTACAGGCATGGTAGAATACCATTGCCAAGGTCTAAAAAGAGTACCCCTACATTTGAGATGTTTTTAAAAAGGAGGCAAAGAATATAAGTGTTTACATGGATTAACATATTAAAAATAAGTCCGTACAGACCACAAGTCGAAGAGCTACAAGAGATCCATACGGACTATAAGTATAATCATAAAATGTTCCCATGGATAAAAATTTATAGAGATATAGGTCTACCCAGATTACATTCGCAAGTAGATATAAGTCTGCATAGACATATAATAGTTACCAACAAGTCTGCATAGACCTCCTAGTCTATCACATGTAGAACAACCATATATCACATCCTAATGATGTTGGAATGAACAATTAAAGGTAAGGTTTGCACAGACCAAGTATGCACTAGCAAAATAGGTCTATATGGACTTGTCAAACTAGAGCTAGTTAACATTGCAAAAAATGAAGGAAAATCCAATCAAAACCTCAATGAGGCATATAAGGGAAAGAAAACACACCTAGGGGTAAACCTCTAAGCATGCATGGTGTACCAAATCCACCAAAATTGGAGTCGGGTCACTAAATGCAACTCCATTCACTAGAGTGGCACTTTAAGGCTAGTTAATGACCATAGAAGGTGTAAAATCGACTAGAATCAACATCAAAACATCTTCCACTAGAGGAGGAGGGGAAGAATGGGTCCCTATGCTCATCAAAATGAGAACCATTGAAGTTCCCTCACTTTTGCCAAAGGACGATGAGTGAGAGCTGTTGGTAGTATAAGAAGCCATTAGGAAGGGTTTTTTGGTGAGAGAGAAAGGAGGAAAAGAAAAACTAAAATAATTGCAAATGAGAAAAGAAAGAGGGAAAATGAGTTGTTATCACTCTATCACGATAGGTCTGCACAAACTTACGACCTTTAAGTTTGCACGGACTTTATTTAATCATGGTCCACCCAAACTTATGCCAACTTTGTTTGTATGGACCTATAAACCACATGGCTCCCAAAGAGTTCATATGACATCTCTCAAAAGCTAGACAAATGCTATGACATTTTTAATATCAAATTGATGTTTTATGATATTCTTTCTTGTAGGACCAACTTAGTGTCTAATCCAACACTCTTAGGATCAACACAACATCTAATCTAACACTCTTAAGATTGACACAGTATCTCTAAGGATCGACACAGCATCTAATCTAACACTCTCAGGATCGACTTAATGTTTAATCTAACATTTTTAGGATCAACTTAGAGTTCAATCCTTAAACTCGGATTTAGCCTTATAAGCTAATCTATTACTTCGGGTTTAGCCTTATAAGCCAATCCATAATCTATACCAAAGCCTAGTCAGATCGGATTCTGATCAAAAGAAGGAAGCATTTGCATTTAGTGTAGCTTCATGATAGGTAAGCATTCCTAACTTGTGTACTTTGATATGCACTATTATTCCATAACACACATAAAAGTGGGGGCAACTATAGACACATCACTCTTGACCTATGATGATAGCCAGAGATAGGCTCTAAAACAATGGCACAAGCCTTCAAGAAAATGTTCTCATGGACCTATTAGATAATGTCTGCATGGACCAATGCAAAAATTAGCCCAAAACATGGCCCACAAAGCCCATGGATTAGCGTACTTAAACTTAGTCTGCACGGAATAGTACATATAAGTCCACATAGACTTGTTGATAAGAAAGCCTTCTAGAAGCATAATTCTTCCTATTTAGATTAGGATTCAGAATCCCATTAGGATTCTAACCTCTTTCTAAATGGGAAAAACTTTAAAACCTAAGCCTATAAATACTTCTCTTAGACCAAGGGAAAAGGGCTGGCTGAAAAACCTATTCTCCTAGCATGTACATCACATTCCAAAATCCAGAATAAAATCCTAAACAAAAATCCATTTACTCAACCCATTAGCTTTACCAAAAATACTTTTTCCAAAGTCTCTGCACCTTCGTGCCATTTCTTAAAGAGTGTATTCATATATGCAATATTTGAGGTCTCTTCCATTTTTCATATTGCTTTCATGGGCCTGTGATCTCCAAAGATTGATTATAAGTGAGGAAATTCCTTGTTACTCCCACTTTAAATCATAAGGAGTAGGTCATTGTCATGAGATGTTTCATAGTGTACTATTCATCATTATCATGCTATGTTCATTCTGTTATGTTAATTTGCATTAAATAGACTTAATTATGAGCATGATGAGGTATATACGGACTTAGATTTCTTAATTGTAAGTATGACAAGGTCTGTACAGACCTATATTTCTTATATGAACATGATGAAGTGGTTGCACAAATTTATATCTAGTAAGTATGACCTAATATTTTAGATGTCCAGTTGTAAGCTATTTGATTTTGTTTGTCACTCTATCACATTAACATGATTATATAATTCATGAAAATACATATTGGCATGTAGAGAACTATCATGTGGTCTTCATGGACTCCCTATCATGAGGGCTGTAATCCGTACGGACTTATGGTGATAAGTTGTGTTATGTTTATTTAGCTTTATTTCATCATTTATATAAGTGATTGTTCTTGATTCACAAGTTTTACATACATCTATATCTTTGTATATTTTATATGTTTCATCATGTGCTCTTTGTTTGGTAGCATTTGACTTGTTATCTTTTGAGTTGTAATTTATTTTGCTCACTGGACTAGGAGTCTGAATGGACATAACTTTTCCTCAAGGATAGTCCGCACGAATTAAAGCTACAGCTTTATGGAGTCTGCACAGACCAAGCGATGCAAAGGTAGGAGCATTCTAATGCCTTATTTTATTTCTTTTGGTTATGTACTTATTATGTCTTTTAGTTTACTTTGGGTTGTAATAATTAATTAAATAACTTATTTTACATGCCAATTACTCAACTTTCACATTAAATGATTTTTTACCTAATTAATTGGTGTTTTTCTTAAATAAAACCATTTTGAGTTTTCTTAATTAAAAGTCACTATAACAAAAATGTATTTTAATAAAGGCCAATCTCTTAAAGATGGGAGTTGGGCAATTATCACCAATTCCTATAGAATTATGGGTAATTTTCAGGCCACACTGCAACTAACCAATAGCCCAGTTTCTAGATGTGCAATTTATATAATGATGATGTTATACCTTTTTTTCTGTAATTTACTTTTCTCACATGAAAAGGTGGTATGGATGCTTAAATATAATGTTTTGCTTACTTGATTGATATGAGATTGATAAACATTACAATACACATGGACAATATATTATAAGGGCATAAATAAGATCTAAAATTTCAAACCTTTCTGGTATAAAAGATTAGAGGTCTTAGTGTAGAGGCTAGGTGGTGACTCCACTAACCACTCTCATCCCTAGTAAAAATATCATATTCTCTATAATACACATGTTAGTATTTAGCAATATGCATGCATTATATGACTATATACATGGCAATAAACCATAAAATATTCAAGATGGCATTCAGTCATCACTAAGCACACACACAGAGTTTAGTTATCATATGTGCACATTTAGAATGTCATTTAAGCACAAAATATGCTATCGAAGTCATTTACATACATAAGTCACAATTATGCACATAATGCTCACATACATGAAATTTTTGCTTTTAACACAAAAGGCTACAAAATCACATGCATAACTCACTTTTAATAACATACAATATGTATGAATGCTCAAATCACGTCCTTTAATGCAGATCTATCATATATGGTCACACACGCATTAACATGGCTTAATGCTCATTTTAGCCATAATGCTACATATAGATACATATAAACCTTTAATGACCATTCGGCCATCTATTCTTGCCATAAACATTTCATGCATGCCACATATTATCATCCATTAATGGCACACACATATGTGCATATTAATAACATACAAATTAATAAATGCATGAAAC
>CANXYI010664552.1:0-12588 GCA_948208565.1 Hura crepitans
TAAGATTGGACAATAGAGATTTATATACGATTAAAGGCTTTTATTCTAAAGACACATGGTTATATAGTCCAAGTGAGAGATTGTTAGAATTTTAGAATATGAACCATGTGTGCATAATTAATTACAAATGCATTTGGACATGTAGACGTGCATGTATTGTAATAAATAATTATGTACATATTCCTATTATAAAGTTTAAGGACCTAATTAAAGTGATCTAATTTATTTAGAGGTTCATGTCATCTAATATAATAGTGTGAGGTTTAAAATATAAATGTGTAGAATTCCTGGGGTGTAATTAACAAATTAATAATGAGCTAAATTGGTAATTATACCTATTAGGTTTTATATATATAAAGGGTGTGGTCCCTAATTAACGTATAACATAACAATAAGCTGTCGGTTCCCATTTATCGCAAAAAGGTATACGATCAATTAGAAGATCACGTTTTCTGTAATTTTATTGGTCTCTCACCGCGATTTCTCCCACCTTTAGCCATGGATTCAGGTACGCTTCCGCATTCAATTTTATTTTCTTAATGATTTAACATGATCGATCTTTGGATTAATTAAGATTTAGGATTTTTTTAATAATTTTTTGCCTAAATCTCCATCAACAATATTTAATATAAAATTAATATTTTAAATAGATAAAATGTTAAAAGAAATTCAAAATAAGAAGAATGAGGATTGAAATTATGCCTTATGTGAATCACTAAATTATTTAAATGATCCCTTTGCATTATTGCATATATTATACAATAAAATATTAGTTTAACTTACAAAATTCTATATCTAAAATTTAAAAAATTTGTTAAGCATAAAATCATTTTGATAATTTGATTCAATGAGTTGAATTATTTGAAATTGATATTCTTAAATTCTAATTGTATTTGCTTTAATATTTTTAATTATATTTAGAGACAAAATTGTATTTTTTTAATTATGTATTTACTTTATAGATTTTTGAATAGATAATTTATTAAATAAGAATATTTTAATGTGAATTATTAATAAAATTCATTGTAAGAAAATTGCTTTTTAGCAATCACTTTAGCGAAGGGATGAAAATCTCATCTATCCTTATAAGTTTGCTAACAACGACTGAATTTTTTTATGGTCCCAAATTCTCGTTGTTTTTTTAATGAAGAGATGTAATATGGCCTTTGAAAATTTTTATTTTTGATCCTTAATGGTTTCCATTAGTGATATGATACGCGGATGAGGAAAAAAAAAGAACTAAATTCTAAGCAATTGTTTCACTTTAGAGATTGGACTGAACAGCTAATAAATTTTGTTTGAGGGTTTTTCTGGTCCAACTTAATAAGATCACTAGAAAAATTGTTTAATACAATTAACAAGAAAGGCTTTAAGGAAAAGCTGAAAAATTCTGTTAAATTAGTGTTTAATGGAACTAGTTTAGACTGACAATGAGCAAATAAGAACAAGTCAACTAAAACATGAGAATTGGGATTAAATTTAAGCTAAAATTATTGATAAAAGAAACAAATTTAAAAATGCTAGAGCTAATGATTAGGGTAAAAACATGATTATCAATTTTGCTAGTCGGAAAGAAGTCTTTCCAATTATATCTAGCAACTTTTATATAGACCCAAAGTCCTAATCATAATAAAATTTTAGTTCTTATTCAATCTCTATTTGATCGAGAATAGAAATTTAAACTCATTTCAAACTCTCTGACCTTATTTTACTTAACCACTCAATCTGCTTATAAATAATTATTGATTCAAACTTTTTTGGGCTTAATTTTTTGGATTGAAATAAATAATATCCTCCCTTGAAGTTACACATTTTAAAATTGTAACTTTAAGTTTCAATCATCGGCCCAAAAATATTTATTAATTATTCACATTAACAAATTCGTAAATTTATGGAATATATTATCAATCAATTAAAAATTTTGGATAAAAATTGCCATGTTGACGTTGAGTATGCTAGTGGCATTGGCCATGCCTGACTGCCACCAACGACTTCTTTCCCCCACCTTAATTTTTTAATTTAATTCTTGGCTTTTGCCATGTGAAAATAACAAAAGCCACTCCAATGGTTTTACCTTGCCACCGTCGATTGGATAGATTGATCGTCTATTCTTCATTTTTTATTTTTTTACTTTATCCATGGCTTTTACCGTGTTACTTCAAATCATAGCTTTTTGCCATGTTAATAGCAACCTTGTTCAATGGCTAAAAAGATGTTAAAAGCAATCTTAGCTTTATTTTTTAAAATAAATTCGGTTAAAAGATGTATATTTTATTCATTTAAACTTAATTTTTAATACATCATTAGTCAATGACTGAATAAAACAATTAAAATTTTCAATTTTTAAAAAACTACTGGCTATTGCTTAATGAACAATCCTCAACTGATGTTCCTTTGTGAAAAGATTGAATAATCAACTTGATCCTAAATAGGAAGAATGTATGGTTTCAAATACTTTATGTTGATGGATCATTTGTGCAACTCACCATTTATGCTAGATAGCTCAACAATCCTTTTTCCAATTAATTGAGCTATTTGGTGCTTCCTAATTCAACCCCTATTTTCCTTCTTTTTGGCTAATTAGAAGAATGAGTTTCTAGAGCAAGTTATCTTGTTAGAAGCACTTGGCTTTAACCTTATTGTCATAAGCTTGCTCTACTCTTTGCTTTTGGATTTTAAGGTAATTAAGTGCTTGGAACCTTTTATCATCTATCTTCTCAAACTCTTGCTAAAAAGCTTCATTATATTCTTTAGGTGTTAACTCAATCTAGTGCTACCTTAGATAAGATGTTATAGTCAACTCAGTTGATACCCTAGCCATTTGGCCATATATTAATTCATAAAGGCTTAGACTAGTGGCACATTTCTTATTGATCTTGTTTGCCCAGACAACCTCATGTAACACATTATGCCATGATCTAGGATTTTCCTTAATATCTTTCTTTATGTTATTAATCAAGACCTCATCGATAGCTTAACCCTTTGCTTAAGCATAATATGGTGTTGAATGGATTAACTTAATTCCCAACTCTTTAGTAAAAGCTTTTATCTTAAATCCAGTAAACACTGTCCCCTAGTCGATTGTGATCAATTCTCGTAACCTATGCCTGAAGACTATGTTCTCCTTTATAAATTATAATTGATTGTTGGTTCACCACTTTCATGAGAATGACCTCTATCCATTTAATAAAGTAATCAGTGGCCATAGTGATGAATGCTTACCTTTTGGATGGTGGTTGATAAATTTTTACAATTATGTTATTGCTTAACCTTTGAATGGACAATTTTATTATATAAAGAAGCCTTAGAAAATGATGCACCACTTTATGTCTTTGGCATTGCTCACATCCTTTGGCATAATCATGGCAATCCTTTTCATATATTGGCTAATAGTATCCTAGCTTTAACACTTGTCATTTTATCATATTCCCTAATTGTTGTACTCCAGCTAATCCTTCATAAATCTCGACCAGTAATAAAATAGCTTCCTTATGGGGAATATACTTAGGAGTTTACCATTGGTCCATCTCTTAAATAACTTGTTACTAAGCTAAACAAACTTAAAAGCATATCACCTAACCTTTTGATGACTGTCATTGTCGAGTCTTTGAGATACTCTTATACTTGCATCTCTAATCATTATGCATGTATAGCTCGAATACGTCTTGATTTCTCACATCATTAGTAATGATAGATCTCATTAGCTAATAAATTACCAAAACCTCATTAACCAACTATGGAAACCTAATACTACTTGAGCTAAGTCACTTGCCTATTTATTAGTCTTCCTCTCAATAAATTTTAATAGGAATTCCTAGAATCCTTTAGCAAGATGCCTAGCTCATTTGCAATAGGTAACCAATATTGGTGATTTACATTTATTTCTCTATTAACTTGCTTCACTATAAATAATGAATTCCCTCGAGTGACTACTCTTGCCCCTAAGTTTTGAGAGGATTTCTATAGCAAGGTCAAAGCTTTATACTCAACTTTGTTATTGGTGTAGTCAAAATCTAGAACAAATGACACCTTAGTTGAATCTATATTTGAGGAAATTAGAAACACCCTAGCTCTGACCAACCTTATCATTCTTGATTTGTTAAACCATAAATATCATATCTCTGAGCCTTTAGCTTGGTTGATTTCCTCTTACCCCCAATTTTGGAAGTTAGGTTAATGGGCTAAGAAATCGACTAATGTTTGTCCCTTGACTGTTTCTGAGGTATGTAATAAAAAGCAAACTTAGATATATCAACTGGCATTTTCTTTATTGATTCTTTAAGAAAGGTTTGGTTAAGATGTATTTTATGACATCAATCTGGCTTACCAAAAATACCACCACTGCTAGTGTATATTATCTAAGTTTGGTGCAAGCATAAAACAATGCAAAACTGAGTTTCTTTATTGTTGGATACTTCATTTCAGTCTTATTAAACACTTTGCTTAAGTAATAAATTGCTTATTCATGACCTCTCATTTTTAAGCAAGCGATGCTTCAATTGACCCTTCTGAGGCAGTAAGTGAGATAGAGTTATAAGTTGTAGCTTGATCAAATATTCTTTAAGTCCCTTAAAAATTGTTTGGTGCTCTTCAATCTATACAAACTCTTAGACTATTTTTCAATTTGAGTAACTTAGTCCATAGACATAATCAGCTTGCTAAGTTAAAAATAGACCTTTTTAGAAGTTTATTTTCCCTTACACTTGTTAAAATTTTTTCTTGCTTTTTGGTGAGGGAGACTTGATTATTGCTTTTGCTTTATTCTTGTTTATCTCTACCCTTTTTTATATACCAAAAGCCTAAAAACTTTTCAGTTGATACCCTAAAGGCACACTTAAGTGGATTCATCTTTCTTTGATGGAATCGCATTCGCTTAAAATAAGCACGTAGATGTTACAAACGTTGATCTTATACTTGTGATTTAATAATCACATCATTTATCTAAACTTCTATCGAATGACTAATCATATCATGAAATACTACATTTATTGCTCCTTGATATATTAGCCCCACATTTTTTAGGATGAATGGCATTACAATCCATTCATAGGCTCTAATTGATCTAGGGCATCTAAATGTTATCTTGCAGACATCATCTTTAGCTATGAAAATTTGATTATACATCGAGTGACCATCCATAAAGCTCAAGACAACATTGCATGCAGTGACTTATAATCAACATGTTAGTGATTGGCAAAAGATATTTGTCCTTAGGGTTTGCATGGTTAATAATTTGAAAATCCACACAAATTCTCAACTTATCATTCTTTTGAATGACTGGGACAATATTAGATAATCATTTAACATACTTGGCTATGCAAAAAAATTTAGCCTTCAACATATGTCGAATTTCTTCCTTTACCATATGCTCAATTTCTTTTCACATTTTTTTATCATCTGCTTAAAAGGTTTATACCCTTCTTTGATTTGTAATCTTTGTTCAGCTAAGGAATGAGCTAACTCAGGCATCTCATAATAGCCCTAAGCAAAACAATCTTAGTATTTTATTAACAAAGTAATAAGCTTGGTTATAAAATCTTGATTAAGCTTAGCATTGATGCAACAATAGCCTAGGAACTTATTTATGCTTATGTTTATCTCCTTTAGTAGATCTTAGATATGTTGAAGCATTAATGTGGATTTCTATCTTTATTTCAACAGCAAATCTTTTACATCCCTATGCATTCTATGATTGATGTGTTTGCTGCTTAACTAGGTTTTTCACTTCACTAATGATCTTAGAATAGGGTACTTCTAGTAGTATTAGTAATCTTTAAGTAGTTGATCCCAACATGTATTAAGGATCTCAACCTTAATAGCTCATCAATGACTTGCTAGTTCATTGGCTTTTCCATTCCTCTAATTAATCCTATAATTCCTAGGCTTTATTTGAGTAATTATTGACTCTAGGATATACACGTCAACCTTGATTGAGCAAATATCACCTCCAAAGGGGTTGGGGTCAGTATGAACAATTTTGATAGTACTATCATCCCTCTAGATTATAAATTTTTGATTCATTGATGATGGTATGCATCAATTTGAGTGGATTCAATCACGTCCAAGAAGGGCATTGTAGTGTTTTTCACGTTTATAACATAAAACCCTTTATCATGAGCAACTTGATCGATTTTCACCTAAATAACAATAAAGCCATTTGTGTTATTCTCTTCTCTAGTAAAATCAGTTATGATTATATATGATCTTTGCATACGGTGTAAGGGGATTTCTCAGTCACTTAAGCATTCGAGTAGGTAAAATATTAAACATTGCTCCATTTTCAATTAACACTATATTAACTAGAATACCATTGAACTTGACTTTTATGTAAAGTGGCCAAATAAGTTTAGTAAGTGATTTAGGGGATCTCTTGAGCATGATAACTACATCTCTTTGCTCAGGTTGGATCACATCACTATCTAAGGTAGAGTTTGCTTGGTAGTGAACTGATCTAGCAACGTTACCGCATTAATGTATACACATTTTGTTGTTACTTGTGCCTCATCAAGCACCTTTTTTGGTAGCTAAACTTACTTGGTTAAAGTATGAGTGACCTCTCTTCTCTTAAACTTATCATTTTCACTTGGCCTGCCTTGAATTGTTTTTGCCTTAAACTGATTCTTCTATGAATTAATTTCCACTTTGGGTTCATTATCTAGGTAATCATTCAAACTTAGTTTATCCCTTAGCATCATTGGCAATCCCATATAATTAGTTATTAAAAGTGGTAAACTTTGTCTTCTTCAACTCCTAATTCTTTATTTTATATTATATTTGATCTTAAAGCCTTTAAAGTTGATTTTGCCTTTGAAATTTGTTTTTGAGTTTTTTGAGGCTTCTTTGATCATAGAAGATTTGTCCTGACCTTATAAGTTATTTCAAATTTGAGTGAGCACACTCGAATTTGAGCCTATCAAAGACACTGGTTTGATGCTTTATAGCCTGTGGTTTATGATATTTCTACTTATCAATTCTAATGGGGCTTGGTCTAAACATTTTTGGTTATTTCTATAGTTTTTTTTGTCATAGCTCTTAGTACAAGGTATCTTCTTTATGCTCTATCAAGTGATCATTCTTGTTATGCTCGCGTCTTTGAGGTAATTGATGCTTAGGATATGTAGTGATTTTAATTGGGTGCTTATCTCTCAATCACAAGTCCTTAGCCCTATTGGACTCTTTTGACTGATGATGCTCTTGCCTTGAGCTCCCTCATATTTTGATTTTAGTCTTTAGCTAATCTAGTCTCCATGCCTCTAATTTCCCATGACTAAGTAACCTTCTTCTTAGTTGGGCCATGTTGATATGTATTACTAAGAAATGGTTTTCATCTACCATTGGAGCCTTCCTTTTTGAATAAAACTTTAGTTTGCCCTTATTTATTTCCTCCTGGTTCTTATTCCTGAAGGTGATACAATTGTTAATGGAATTTCTCCAAGTATTATGCCATTTTTATTATTCTTTCCCTTGTTTCTCTTTAGCCACTGGCAATACATGCTTATCTGATAATGATATCTTGCCATCCTTTAACAAGTAATCAAAGATCTTCTCATCCTTTATTATATCAGCTATTTGGCTATTCCCTCATTTCTTCTTTTAATTGTTAGTTACTTTAAGGGAAGATCGACAAGACATATTTCTTTATCACTTGAATCGATCTCTCCTTCAATGGATTATATGTTTATTTGTTTTTTTTATAATAGGTTCCCTTAGAAATAAACTTCTTTCTCTCCTTTTCTCTCAATACTCACTTGAAATTAGTTGCTTGAGTCGAAAGTTAAACAAACTAAAGAAGCTATAACCATTAAAATGCCTACAATAGAGGTAAGGAAAACCCTTCATTAGCAAACTAATGTAATTGGCCTCAATGATTTGCATTTGATAGGTTGTCATAGTCTTTTCGAATCTTAACATATATTTCTCAACTGAGTCTCATAAGAGTTGAGATGTTTTAACAAGGTCGACTAGTGTTACTTTAATTAGAGGTTTATAGAACTCAATGTGAAATTTCTCTTCTAATATTACCTATGACATAATATAGTTTAGCTTCAAATTAGTATACTAGCTGAATGCTACCTTTGTCAGAGAATTTCCAAACAACCTTAATTTTAAGAATTGATTCATCCTAACTTTGTCACATTGGATTGTGAACTAGGCGACGTGCTCAATTGTCGATAAGCTTTCATCACCTAAAAATAGTGAAAACTCAAAATTTTTATATCCTATTGAAAGTGGGTAATCTTGGTTGTCCTAATCAGCATTTGGTTTCTTGTAAGTTGGGATATGCACTAGTTGGCCGAATTAACCATAATTGGCCTGGTATTCACTTGATTAAATGTACCTTGTTAAATAAGTTGGTATATAATATTCTTAAAAACATAAAGATTCTGACCTCTAACCCAATTTTAGGCAATGTTATTGTACCCTTGAGTGTTTTAGCCATAGTTGCCCAAAGGAACCTATCTTATAGATTGCACGTGACCCCATGGCTACCTAATAGAGACATAGCCTAATTTATGGCCAAATTGGACTAATTTTTTTACCAAATTAGACTAATTTCCTTAGGGTTGTCATTGCATGTTTGCTTGGTATATAGTTACCTAAATGCTACTTGAAATTGTGGTTGATTTTGAACAAATAAACCTTATGCACCTTAATCATGCGAGCAACCTTATTGATTTTCACACCTCAAGATATTAACTTGTCCATATTATTATTGAGTTTCTAGGTCATGGGGATGTCAAGGCACCCCATCTTATCACCATAGATTTGGTGGTGGCCTCCCTTAAAAAGCCACTGTCAATTGCATGATATATCTTAGTTAACATTTGTTGCCCTTGTTAGAAGGTTATCTCAGTATGCTCATTCATTAATTGTAGAATGGTTACCATCTGCTAGACTATTCCATCAAAGATGGCCTTATTTTCAGTAGTCGCACTTTGCGAAATTGCTTGATAATTCATAATAGTTAGCATTAGTGTTTATAGATGCACGATAGCCTATCATACTTGACTATTTCTTTGGTCGTACCTTTAAGATTCCTACAAACCCTTTCAAATATACTACAAGGGCTCTTTGGTTGATTCCTTTCTGCTATATATTCAACATTAGAAGTTTTAGTTGGCCTTTTTTGGACTTTGTTAGTTTTTTCACTATAACTTGCCATCTCATTTTATTTTTTTAGCTTATTCTGCAATCTTATGTTATCTGTCATATAAAGGATCTCATTGTGGTTAACAAAAAGATGTTTCACCTCAGATATTGGATTAAAAATCTAATGAATTTTATTTAAGGGATTTGCTGGTCTAACTTAATAAGACCATAAAGAAAGTTGTTTAATAGAATTAATAAGTAAGGCTTCAAGAAAAACCATGAAAAACTCTATTAAACTAGTGTTTACTGGAACTAGTTTTGGATTGATAATTAGTAAGTAAGAACAAGTCAACTAAAACATAAGAATAGAGATTAAATCTAAGCTAAACTTGCTAGTAAAGTAAAATTTAAAAATGCTAAAGTTGATGACTAAGGTAAAAGCATAATTATTGTTTTTGCTAATAGAAAAGAAATGCTTCCAATTATATCTAGCGACCTCTATATAGGCCTAGAGTTTTGATTTTAATAAAATTCCAATTCTTATTCAATCTTTATTTGATCAAGACTAAGAATTTACTCTGTGCCTTATTTGACTTAACCATTCAATCTGCTTACAAATAATTATTGAGTCCAAAAGCATTTTGGGCTAAATTTTTTGGGTTAGTGTAACAAATAATAAAAATCAAATCTAAAATATGTATAATAAGATTGAAATAAATTGAAAAATCCTTTAAACTCTCTTTTCCCATTCTTTTATACCTCATAAATCATTCGACCTAAATATATCATGATAATTCTTTAATTTTTGTTTTGAAATTCCATCTTCTCATTTGCTTTCCTCATACTAAAAAGCCATAAGATGTGAATTCTTTCGACTTGAAAAATAATTAGGGTTTTATAATCTTCAAGTATGATGGCTTTTACTTATGCTTTGATATTTTTAGATTCCTATCTCTTGCATCTCTTCTCAAAGCTAGTGAGCCACTCCACCTTTGATAAGGTAAACACCTATCTCACTTAGTGAACTAAATCTATCTGTGATCCTAATACCATTGCTTGACTTCATTGCAATCATTACTATCATGATTAGGTGCACAAATATGATATTCATGTTTAAGGTTAATTATTAACTTATTTTGGTTTGAATTAGTTAAACTATTGGTTGTATTTACAAACTGTTAAATCCACTAAGATTTTTCATATTTCAAATAAAGACCTATTTTTTTTTTTAAATTATGAGCTTGGTTTTGAAACTCTATTTTAAACCCAAATTGCTTTTTACTTCACCTTTAGCTAGCTTTAAGTGTTGGAGAAAGCAAAATGGCATTACTATAAAACGAACAATTATATCCATCTCACATTGAATTATCTTTTATATTAGAAAAAATGGATACATTTGCCATTGAAGTATACAAAATGGTACACATTTTTCACTAATGTATTTTTTTAAAAATGCCATTACTATTAATATTTTGGCCCATATTCACCATTATTTGTAATGGACTACTAAGTTAATTAACAAAAATTACAATTGCATGCCATGTGAACTGTAGAGATGACACGTGGCATGTTACATGTTTAAGTTAAGGTCTAAATTTGCCACTAAAGTATTGAAAAGGAAATAAATTTGCCATTGAAATATAGAAAATGGTGCAAATTATGTTAGTTGTATACACTAGAGCACAAATATGATATGTACATTAAAACTTTATTTATTAATGAAAAAGGCATTTTCTTTATTACTTAATGCTTTTATAAAATTTATAATTGTTTGCTATGTCTTAAATCATGTTATAAATTCCCTAGTATATAATCATAGTGTAGAGAAAATCATGAAGTGTTCTTGATGTGAGGTTTCTATTGCATGTAAATGTGATAATACGTAACTTATCCTTTGTAACGACCCAAAAATTCGACTCTCGTGAATAGTACTTTCCTAGATAAATAGTGCTTCCCCAAATTCGAGTAGCACTAAGGACACCGATGGGAAGTATTAATTATAAGAGAATTTTGGGTAAAGTTTGAAGCCAATCCGAAGTCATTCGGATAGTTAAAAATGCTAATTAAGATTTTATGGCAGTGTCCTGTGAATAGTGCTGCAGGCAAAGCTGAACCGTAAAATAAATTAAAAATTGCTCAAAATAATTTAAAAATATTACAACCTAATACTCAAATATTCTGAATAGTCCAATGGCTTTGGAATCGGAATTTTCTGAGTTCGAGAACTATTTTTACCCAAATTTCGAGGCAAAAAATAGATTAATTTTTCGGGTTATTGTCAGAATTTGGGCATGAGATTTTGAGAGGATTTAGGGCTTTAATTTATAGAATTTTGGGGATAGAAATAGAGAAAAATTTATTTTTTTATCGGTTATAAAAATTTTTTGAAGCAAAAAAAAATAACATTTTTGAAAACTATATAAAAGGAAATTTTCCCATCCTCTCACACACACCACACAAAGCCATCCTCCTCCTCCAAAGCTCTAAATTTTCACCCCTCTCTCCCTCTCTCCTTCTCTTCTTGATTTCTCTCTCCTCAGTGGGTCTCTCCACGAAGTAAGCTTACACCTAAAATGACGAGCGTTCCAAGACGAGTCCGTGGACACCAAATTCGTTTGGAATGGAAGGTTATTTTGAGAGAAAAACTGAAAAGAAACCCGAGGTAAATAGTAACTTTCTCTCTCTTGAGATTTCTTTTTCCATAAATTTTATTTTTCATGGGTTCCTAGGATGTCATAGAGTATGTATCTAGGCTCGGAATAATTTTTAAACCTCTAGATTATTTTATATTATTTATTAAAATTTGTATCCATTTGAATTCGTAGGTGAAATGATAGCCCGAGCCTCCCGAGGCAAGGAGAAGGCATGAGCTGACTTCGGGGGTCCTATACGATCTTATTAAGTAAGTGTAATCACTTTAAATTGGCTTAATTACTCATTTAATTCATTATGTATAATATGGCATAACTAAAATAAATGTTAATAAATATATAAAAAATGAAATAAATGCTATAAAAATTATTTGTGACTTATGATATGTTAAATGCATAATATGTGATAATTCAGAGTGTTCAAATGTGATAAAAACCATAAAAATGTGATTATTAGCTATAAGTGCATTATATACGTGAAAACCCAAAAATGCCATATTGTGTTTTTGTCTAAAAATGCATGCACATGGTATTTTTGTGAATTGAAACAAGTATAAATGATGTGTTGAGTGCTAGAATGCCATAAAATAGCTCGTTATGATAATGAGTGGCATTATGCCTATTTGCACCGTAAAGTATGCTAGTGTGCGTGCGGGTGTCTTTAGTGATAAATGATGTCGTGTATACATGAATACAACATATTGGTATGCTTAAATGGATTTTTGACATATGATGGATATTTGTGTGTGGTAAATGCATGAGGAAGCATGACATGGTAAATTGTAGGCAAATACGGAAAATTTCCGTGATATGAACATTTGCATCAATAATTGTGACTTCATGTGAC
>CANXYI010664564.1:0-11003 GCA_948208565.1 Hura crepitans
AACTAGTATTATAAAGCAAACTCTATCAGAGGGAGGTATTTATCCTAACTACCCTTAAAGTCAATTGTAAAAAAAAAAAAAAACTCCTTAGCATATCTTCCAATATCTTTTACACAATTAAGTTGATTCATCATAAGTTCCTACTCATCAATATTTATAATTGGTATTAAAGGTTACCTAAATTACTCTCTTTGATTGCCTATTAAATTAAGGATTGAATGCCATACTAAAATTAAGCTAAATACCTAAGGCTCTATGAAAATCTTTCCAAAATCTAGATGTAAACCTCGGGTCCTAATTAGATATGATAAAAGATAGCAATCCATGCAACCTTATAATCTCATTGATATATATATATATATCTTTCCAAGGAATAATCAGTTTTCACAAGTAAGAAATAAGCTAATTTGGTAAGCCTATCAACAATCACCCACACAAAATCACACTTTCATTGAGTAGGTGGCAACCCACTTATAAAATCCATGGTAACTTAGTCTAACTTCCATTTAGGAATTGATATAAGATGTAGTAGTTCTGATGGAATTTAGTGTTTAGCTTTGACTTGGTAATAAGTAAGGGCATCTAGTCACATAGTCATCTATATCTCTTTTTATACCATGCCACTAGTAGAATAGCTTCAAATCTCAGTATGTCTTAGTACTACCTGGGTACATGGCAGAGGGTGATTTGTATGCCTCATAGAGAATATTCTTTCAAATTATCATCATTTGGTACACATAACTACTCCTAATAGTATAGCTAACTATCATTCTGAACACATAATCACTAGGCTTCCCCTCTTAAATTATTCTTACAACATTGGTTAGTAACCCATCATTCTTTTATGTAACTTTGACTTGCTGTAGCAAGCCTAGCTTGACATGTAACTTCGCTAAGAGAGCTCCATCATTCATCAATTACAACTTAATATTTTTAGCTCTGAAAGTTGTTGCAAGAAAACAATTCACCATTCACACATGTAAAGATTTCAAAGCAATAAAAAGATATTCCTTTAGATCACTTTTTATATTACCTTACATGAACTTTCTATTCAATATATCTACTACAACATTAGCCTTGCCTAGATGGTAGTTCATTAAGAAATCATAACCTTAAGAAGCTCTATCCATCAGCATTCTTTCAAATTGAGTTCTTTTTGAGTGGGTTAATACTTGAGGCTTTTATGATCTGTGTATACATAACCCTATTCATTATATAAGTAATGCCTCCATATATTTAAAGTGACACTATGGCTACTAATTGTAGATCTTGAGTTAGGTAATTACTCTTACATGGTTTTAATTATCTAAAAGTATATGCAACTACTTTCCTTTCTTGTATAATGACACATCTAACCCCATTCAGTGAGGTATCATTGCAAAACCACAAAGCCTTTTCTTGATGTCAATTGTGTAAAAATTAGGGCCTTAGTCAACATTATCTTTAAGTTATCAAAGTTTTCTTAACACTCGGAATCCAAATCAAATTTCACATTCTTCCTTAGTGGTCATGTCATAAAAGAGGCAATTAAGGAAAAACCTTTAAGAAATCTCTTATAGTAGCCAATCCTAGGAAACTTCTCACTTCTATCCCATTCCTAGGTGGCTTCCACTCAAGAATAGACTCTACCTTCTTTAGATCTACCTTTATCCCATTAGCATATGTAATATGCCCTAAAAAGGCAACTTCACTTGGCCAAACTCATACTTATTGTGTTTGGCATACAACTACTTCTCCCTCAATGTCTATAACATAACTCTAAGATATTCATCATACTCCTCTTTATCCATGGTATTTGACCTAGTCCTCTATCATACTACTATCCTATTACCTCGGTAAGGTCTCCTACTTCTCTATCCTATTGATGTAGAACTGTAACCCTAGGTAGCCTATGCTACCTTATTCTTTAAACAATCTCTCACCAGGTGACCTCTAAACCTACAATGGAAGCAATCTCCTATAATTATCTTATAAGTACCCCTATGGTTCTTCCCATAATGCTCACAGAGCTTACTTGTTATAGAGCCCTTACTTGCTAGTGTTAGGGTACTAGCCATTGATCCTTGCTAACCCCTTCTATAAGTGGATCCATGGCTCTTCTATGTCTGAGCCTAATCTTAGAACTGTGGCTAAGACTTATTCTGCCTCTTGCTCCTAGATAGAGCAAAATTATATTAAATTTAAGGCCATTTATGCTATTCTTTACCTTTATTTTTCTATTGAATTTTCTCCACTATCAAGGCAGCAGAATTTAACTAAGGGAATGGCCTAATCTTCATGGTGGCTAAGTGTAGGTGAATGTCATCATTAGGCCAATGGTCAAACCTCTTGCACCTTATAGTCTTGGTATGAATGATAAAGTGACCCAAACACCCCAAGTCATGAACGATATTCCTCCAGCTTAAGTAAAGTGAACTCCAGACACAAATAATGCTTTTCTAGGTTTATAAATAAGGTTGTTTTGTTTAGACATTAGGTAAATAGTAAAAAGAAATATAACTACGCTATACGTTTGATTTGAATTTAAAGGATTTTAGATAGGTCACAAGTCAAAGCCTGATTGGAGAAAGAAATAGGTCAAATTAATGTTGTAGATGTCAATTAGCCAAGATTTTATTAAGATTAAAATGCTGACCTAAATTTTATTATATTGTTAAAATATATTAAAGAAAATATACATACATACATACACACACACACACACACACACACACACACACACACACACATATATATATTACTCATAAGATTTACCCTTAGATTTATTGAGTACAGTATACAAGGGAAGATGTTAACAAATAGGCACCAAAAAGCTTCTAAAATTGTCAATCAAGAGGAAAAAGAAAAAGTTAAACACACAAAACAAATCTAGTTTTTTTGCTTCTATTTGATGTGAAGATGTTCCCTTTGCTCCATGTCAAACCCTATAGCTTTGAGGCAAGCATAAAATTCTAGCTTCTCTTGACCTAACCTCTATGGTTTTTTTTATCATTTTATCGATCTAATCTTTCAAAATGATTTTTTCATCAATGCCAATGTGTAAACCATGACTTGTTACTACAAAAACCCAATCATCGAGTTTGATAAATGGCACAAAAGCTATAATGCCACTACAATCAAGGAGAAAGGTACCTGTGATGACGATGTTTCAACCTAATAACTCGTTAGGTCAGTTGCCATCGAGATGGATGGTTGAAGATAGGGTTCAAAGCTCTAATGTAATAACCAACATCGTAAATAAGTATTAGATTGAACCAGGTATGAGTGATCGATTGGGGCCAAAGAAAGAGGTGTAGTATTATTTGGAAATGAGAACCTTAAAAAATAAGAAGAGAGATAGAGAATTCTAAAGTTGAAGCTAATCTTCAGAGATTTTTAGAAGTCACAAAAACAAGAAGGCCACATTGTCACCAACTACAATGTTATTCATGGTGTTTCCAATCTCAAGGTCATTCTTGTTAACTAGTTAACTTATGAAGCAAAAATTGTTGGATTTAACTAAGATAAGATAATTGTAGAGGTTTTGCATGGTGATCACAAAGAGAAGATTCATGTTGTGCTATAAAAATGAAAGAGAGAAAGGTATTCCAAAAAGGACTAACCCCACATCGCTTAACTTTGAGCCTTCACCATATGTTATATATTGGTTCACAACATTAGGTTAGTAAAGAGCAAATGAGAGGAATGGGCTCGCACATATGAGTATTAGGCCAAAAGCCCAATTTTAATGCAAATTGATTGATTTGCCCACTTATGTGCGAAGTATACATAGGACCTAGTCCTAGTCGACCTTTTGATTCTGAGGTTAATTATTTTTTAGAATAAAAAGGCTTTACCTAAACTTGTCCAAATTTTGACTAAGTAAAATTCTAAACCTATTTCCCAGATTTTTTTATCTCCATTTCCTTGATTTTTTTGTCACCATGCCTTCCTCCTCTACCTGGATTTCACTTTAACTAGTTGCAAATTACCTTCTAACTAGCCATTACAGTGCATATTTTTCTCTATATGTAGTTTGGCCTTCTACTTATAAATATAGCACTGCAATGCCTTTACATTTGCGTAGAAAAACTTAAACTCGTCATCTTCTTCCTCACTGTTAGTTCCTATTATATTTTATCTGATATTTCTACTCCTAGTTTTATATTAGATGAGCTTGTTGGACTTAGAGGGTATGCCATTTTACCTTTTGTGTGGTGAAATATCTTTAAGGACAGTGTCCATAGATGCCTTAAGCTTATATATCAAATTTTACTACTACTACTCTAACAATCTTAAGGTTGTTGCTGTTGATGCTATTGCCGCTACTCCAGTTGGGTCCCTTATCACTGTGCACATTGCTACCTCTATTGGAGTCTCTATTATACCGACAATAGTACTATTAGTTCTCACTATTTTGTATGCTAAGAAATTTCTCGATATCTCTAAAATTGAAGTGTTCGATGAAGACAATTTTAAGAGGTGGCAAGAGTATATTTTTTTATCCTAGACTTACATGGAGTGGCCTTTGCACTCACTAACTCCAGGCTATCAAAATCTTCTGCTAGACAATTAAAGTTATGGGTTTATGCAAAAAAGGTATGTATGTAGACACAATTATTAGTACTCTTTCTAATGAATTATTTAATGTCTACTATTTGTACAAGGAAGCAAAAGAGATTTACAATTTTATGATCACTAAGTACACTACTGAGGACACTGGCAAATAGAAATTTATCATTAGCAAATATTATAAATGAGAGATGATCGAGGACAAGGACATTAAGGTGTAAATCAATGAATACCATAAACTTTTAGAGGGCCTCAAATTTAAAAATATCACTTTGCAAAAGGAGTTCATTAATGGTTTGCTAATTGAAAAGTTACCAGAACCTTGAGTGATTACAGGCAACAATTGAAACACAAACCTAAACAACTATCACTTGTTGATTTGATAACCCACATGATTATAAAGGACACCAATCAAAAGGAAATTAAAGCTTCAAAGGCAAAGGAGATAGTTTTAACCTAAGAACTCGTTAAGTCAGTTGCCATCAAGATGGATGGTTGAAGATAGGGTTCAAAGCTCTAATGTAATAACCAACATCATAAATAAGTATTAGATTAAACCAGGCATGAGTGATCGATTGGGTCTAAAGAAAGAGGTATAGTTTCTTTGGAAATGAGAACCTTAAAGAACAAAAAGAGAGAAATAAAGAATTCTAAAGTTAAAGATAATCTTCAGAGATTTTTAAAAGCCATAAAAATAAGAAGGCCACATTGTCACCAACTACTATGTTATTCATGGTGTTTCTGATCTTAAGGTCATTCTTGTTCACTAGTTAACTTACGATGAAAAAATTGTTGGATTTAACTAAGATAAGTGATTGTAGAGGTTTTGCATGGTGATCATAAGGAGAAGATTCATATTGTGTTGAAAAAATGAAAGAGAGAAAGGTATTTCGAAAAGGACTAGCCCCATATCACCTAACTTTGAGCCTTTACCATATGTTATATATCAGTGCATAACATTGGGTTAGTAAAGAGGAAATGAGAGGAATGGGCTCGCACATACGAGCATTAGGCCAAAAGACCAATTTCAATGCAAATCGATTGATTTGCCCACTTATGTGTGAAGTATATATAGGGCATAGTCCTAGTTGACCTTTTGTTTCTGAGGTTAATTATTTTTTTAGAATAAAAAGGCTTTACCTAAACTTTTTCAAATTTTGACTAAGTAAAATTCTAAACCTATTACCTATATTTTTTTTATCTCCACTTTCCTAGTTTTTCTATCACCATACCTTCCTCCTTTACTCAGTTTTCACTCTAGCAAGTTGCAAATTACCTTCCAACTAGCCATTACTGTGCATATTTCTCTCTATATGTAGTTTGGCTTTCTACTTATAAATATAGCATTGTAATGCCTTTACATCTGGATAGAAAAAACTTAAACTCATCATCTTCTTCCTCATTACTAGTTCCTATTATATTTTATATGATATTTCTACTCCTAGTTTTATATTAGAATAGCTTGTTGAATCTTAGGGAATACGCCATTTTACCTTTTGTGGGGTGAAATATCTTTAAGGATAGTGTCCATAGATGCCTCAAGCTTATACATCAAATTCTACTACTACTCCAATAATCTTAAGGTTATTGCTGTTGATGCTATTACTGCTACTCCAGTTGGGTCCTTTACCACTATACACATTGCTACCTTCGTTGGAGTCTTTGTTGTACCAATAATAATACCATTAGTGCTCACTATTTTGTATGCTAAGCAATTTTTTGATATCTCCAAAATTGAAGTGTTCGACAAAGACAATTTCAAAAGGTGGCAATAGTGTATTTTTTTTATCCTAAACATATATAGAGTGGCCTTTGCACTCACTAACTCTAAGCCATCAAATCTTCTGCTAGACAATTAGAGTTATGGGTTTATGCAAAAAAGGTATGTAGACACACAATTATTAGTACTCTTTCTAATGAATTATTTAATGTCTACTATTCGTACAAGGAAGCAAAAAAGATTTAGAATTTTATGATCACTAAGTACACTACTAAAGATATTGGCAAATAGAAGTTTGTCAATGGCAAATATTATAGATGAGAGATGACTAAGGACAAGGACATCAAGGTGTAAATCAACGAATACCATAAGCTTTTAGAGGACCTTAAAATTAAAAATATCACTTTGCAAAAGGAGTTCATTGCTAGTTTGTTGATTGAAAAGTTACCAGAATCTTGAGTGACTATAGGTAACAATTGAAACACAAATATAAACAACTATCACTTGTTGATTTGATAACCCACATCATTATAAAGGACACCAATCAAAAGGAAATTAAAGCTTTAAAGGCAAAGGAGAGTTTCAAAGGCAAATTTTGTGTAAGATAAAAATCACAAGAAAAATAAAAGGTATAATAATAAAAGTTCTAATTACAAGCTAAAAGTTAATAACCCCACCTTCAAAAAGAAGAAAAATTATTTGTTTATGAAAAGCTAGGTCATCATGCACCTTAATGCAGAAAGAGAGCGAGAAATGACAATCCTCCCAAGCCAAAGGCAAATTTGGTTAATAGAGATTATGTAATTGTTGTGATAATTTCTCAGGCTGATCTTATGGCCAATGTGAAAGAATGGGTTGTAAACTCTAGTGTTATAAGGCACATTTTTGCAAACAAAAGTACTTTTACCTCTTACACTTATGTGGGGGATGGAAAAGAATACTATATCATGGAGATTTTTCAACTGCCAACGTTCTTGGTAAAGGAAAAGTTCTTCTCAAACTCATATATATCAAGATTTTGGCTCTCAATGATGTACTTTATATGCCTAATATTATAGCAAATTTTAATTTCAGTGGCTCTATTAGGAAAAGTTTGGATTAAGATGTCATCTGAATCTGACAAAATTGTAATGACAAAGCATAATGTTTTTATGGGAAAAGGTTATTATAATCAAGAACTTCTTGTAATCAATATTTCTAAAGTTTTAAATGAAAATTCATGTTCTTTTGCTTACTTTATTGATTCCTTTGATATATAGCATGTTAGATTAGGACATGTTAATTTGTCTAATGTTAAGAAAATGAAACAACATGGTTTAATTACTTGTTCTAATAATACATGCATGCAAAAATGTGAGATATGTGCTGAATCAAAATAAACTAAGAAAACGTGTGTATCAACCTTTAGAGAAATTAAACTTCTAAGTTTAATTCATATAGATCTAGGAGATTTAAAATAAACAATAACTAGTGGTGGTAAAACATAACTTTTATTGATGATTTTCTGGATATACTAAAGTATATTTGCTTAGAAATAAAGATAAAGCTTTTGATATGTTTCTTAAGTATAAAGTTGAAGTAGAAAATCAACTAAATAGATAGATTAAAAGAGTTAGATCAGATAAAGATGGTGAATATGTTTTACTTAATGACTTTTATGATAAAGAAGGAATTAATACATGACATAATTCCACCTTATTCTCCTGAATCAAATGGTATGGCTGAAAAGAAAAATAGAACATTGAAAGATATAATGAATTGCATGCTTGTTAGGTCTAATACACTTAAAAATCTTTAAAGAAAAATAATATTATCTACATGTTAATTTCAAAATAAGATACCATATAAGAAAACTGGTAAAACTCCTTATGAACTTTCAAAAGGTTATCCACCTAATTTGAAATATTTAAAAGTGTGGGGTATCTTGTTAAAGTTACGTTACCTGATCATAAAAAAAGAAAAATAGGTTCTAAAACTTCTAATTGCATGTTTATTGATTATGTTGAACATAGTGCTACCTATAGGTTTCTTGATTTGAAAAGTGAAGTGCTTGATCATAATACTATTTGAGGAAAAAAATGCTAAATTTTTTGAGCACTTGTTTCATTTAAAAATTGATAATGTTTCTCATGCATCTATTATTGAAAAAACTTGTGAAAATGAGGATGTGAGAAAAAGCAAAAGACCAAGAAAAGAAAATTCTTTTGGAAATGATTTTTACACTTATCTTATAGAAAATGATCCTTTAACTTATTCAGATGTCATTTCTTTTTTTAATGCACTATTTTGGAAATAAGCCATTAAAATTAAACTTGATTCTATTTTAACAAAATTATACTTGGAATTTGGTTGGTTTACCTTTTGAAGAAAAAACTATTCGTTGTAAATGTATTTTTAAAAAGAAAATTAATTATGATGGTTTTATTGATAAATATAAAGTAAAACTTGTTGCAAAGGTTTTAGTCAAAAGTAAAACATTGACTATTTTGACACTTTTGCTCCTGTAACTAGAATTTCAAGTACTTGTGCTTTAATTACTTTGGCTTCAATCCATAAGTTTTTTATTCATCAATTGGAAGTCAAAATAGCATTTTTAAATGGTGATTTAGAAGAAGAAATTTATATGGAACAACTCGAGGGTTATGTGATTTTTGGCTAAGAAAATAAAGTTTATAAACTTCTCAAATACTTGTATGCATTGAAACAAGCTCCTAAACAGTGGCGTGAGAAAATTGATCAAGTCTTAATAAATGATGATTTTTCATCTATTGAAGTAGATAAATGTGTGTATACCAAGCTTGTTAGTGGTCATTGTGTGATTATATATTTATATGTAGATGATATGTTGATCTTTAGTACTAGTCTTAATTTAGTAAATGAGACAAAATATTTTCTTACTTCTAAATTTGGTATGAAAGATATAAATAAAGCAAATATGATATTGGGTGTTAAAATCATAAGGAAAGATGATGGTGTTATGCTATTACAAGAGCATTATGTTGAGAAACTTCTTAGGAAGTTTGGACATTTATAATGTCAAACTTGTGAGTACTTTTTATGATGCTAATACTTAATTAAAGAAAAATAGAGGTGATCCAATTGATTAATTTGAGTATGCACATATTATTGGAAGTCTACTATATTTAATGAATTTTTCTCAACCTGACATAGCATATATTATGTGTTGATTAAGCGAATACACACACAATTCAAACTCAGAGCATTAGGTTGCAATAGTCATACTGATGAAATATTTGAGAGGTACCATGAACTATGGTATTCTGTATAGTGGATTTCCTACTATATTAGAAGGATATAGTGATGCTAACTAGATTTCAAATTCAGATGAGACAGAGTCCACTAGTGGTTATGTATTCACCTTTAGTGGTGGTTTAATTGTATGGAAATTAGCCAAACAAATTGTTATCGCTAAATCCACCATGAAGTCATAATTTATTGCTTTGGAATTGGCTGGTAATAAGGCTGAGTGGTTAAAAAATTTCTTAGAAAATGTTCCATTAGGCATCTAACCAATGCTTTTTGTTTTCATGCATTGTGATTGTCAAGCAGCAAAAGCGATTGTAAAGAATAAAACTTTCAATGGTAAAAATAGATATATTCATTTGAGACATGATGTGATAAAACAACTATAAAAAGATGGAATTATATCCATTAATTATGTGAAGTCAAAAGTGAATTTGGTCAATCCTTTGATGAAACCATTAGGTAGAAACTTAATAAATGAAACATTGGGGGAATAAGACTTTAACCAATTTGAGACATCAACAATGACAGTAGCCCAACCTATGAGATTGGTGATCTCATGAATTAGGTTTATATAGGTAATAACAAGTCATTAGTTGATTTATTGAGCACTATAAAATTGTGTCCCTCCTATGATGTAAATAATGCAAAAACTACAATAAAAGCGAGGATGAGTTAAAACTCTTAATCAAATTCCATATCCTTTGTGGATGATATATTAATTGCAGTGTGCACTTGATGGAATGACCTATATAAGTGTGGAGTGGGGCTGTTCCTATGAGATTTGTGGTAATCTCTAGAGCACTTATGAAAACTAGGCATGAACATGGCCTATTGCCACACAACCATGTTAAATAGCGGATATTATGAGATATAATGTGATTAGTGAAAATTTTAGCTTACAGATTAAGTAATAGGTTTATAGAAGCTTAAAGATTCATTGATTATTCAGTAAGTTATATCTCATTCTTTCTAGTTGTAGTTCATAATTCAAGTACACCATAATTAATGCATTACATCTAAAAGAATCTAGTAATTACTTTTTCCTAGCCCTTTTGGAATATGTGGGGGATTGTTGTAAAAATAAATAAAATAAAGGTATTCCAAAAGGGACTAATCCCACATCACCTAATTTTGAGCCTTCATAATATGTTTACATCTCATTTCACAATATTAGGCTAGTAAAGAATAAGTGAGGGGAATGCGCTCATGTGCACAAGCACTAGGTCGAAGTCAATTTCAGTACGAATTGGTCGATTTGCCCTCTTTACGCGAGAAGCATATGCGAGGCCCAATCTTAGTCAACCTTTTGATTCCGGGATTAATTATTTTTTTAGAATAAAAAAGCCTTACCTAAACTAGTCCAAATTTTGATGGAGTAAAATTCTAAACCCATTACATAGATTTTGTCACTGCTACCCTAATTTTTCTATCACTATGCCTTCCTCCCCTACCTGAATTTTTCCCT
>CANXYI010664717.1:0-13967 GCA_948208565.1 Hura crepitans
TTTAAGCTTGAATGGTTTTAAAGGTGTGGATTCATTCTAATTTACTTAAGGATGAGTAAAGTTTTAGGTTTGGGGTCATTAACATAGTGCATAAATTCACTAGTTTAGTATGATTATTTATGTGTTTTTTATATATATTTAGGTGATTTTTGTTCCTTTTATTTTAGTTTAGGAAATAAATCAGTTTTCCCTCACTTTTGGTGATTTTGTTGATTTTCTTAGGTATTTTGGGAATAATTTTAGAGATAAAGATTAGATTAGGGCCAAATTGGGAGCAATTGGGCAAACTTTGGACAAATTCAAGAGCACGCAGCCATGAGGTTTGCTATGGTCACAATTGTAGGAGAAGCATGAATCAACAAAATAAATAAAGGCTCATAGCCATAAGACTTTAGACTCATATGGCTATAAGGATACCTTAAAGTAGAATTAAAAACCTAAAATTTTCTAGAATTGGGAGTGGAAGGTTTTTTAAGGAGGAGGTTTTTACTCAATTCTAGAGCCGATTTTAAGAGAAAAGTAAAGAGAAATTTCAATTAAATTATTTTTTTTATTAGTTAGATTCTTTATCCATTCTTTCAATTGATTGATTGAAGAGTTGATAAAGGCAACAATTGAGGAGAAAATTTTTAGTTTGATTTTCTTCCTTGAAAAGTTATATTATAGACTCTTTCTCTATTTTTGCCCAGTTTATCATTATGTTTAGTGAGTCAATTTTTCTTTTGTTAAAGGATTGTTAAATCCCTAGATTTTTTTATTGATTAATAATTAATTTATTGGCATATTATTTAGTTTCAATCCTTTACCATGCATCTAATGCCTAAATGATTGAGAATTAATTTTATTACTAAACTATTATTGGAATAACCAATTGAGTATATGATTTTGATTAGATTTTATTATTAATGCTTTGGATAGGTGGATGGCTAGGTTGCTTTGTATATTATCAAAATGATCACATGAATGAGCCTAGGGATTAGAATTATTTATGGAAGGAAAATTCATGTTAACTTAATTTATGCAAAATAACATTTAATTTTCTAGAATAGCATTAGATTTTATTTTGAATATCAGTTATTAGAATAGGATAATTAGGTTTAGGTTGAGTTTTATCCTACTAAATTCATATGAGTTAATTAGTTAGAATAACTATCTAGGGAGGATAGATAACTTTAACATTCCTTGATACTTAATTTATTCTAATTTTGATTACTTGTTATTTGTTTATTTTACTTTTACTTTAATTTACTTTTTAAAAATCTCATTGATATAAGTTCTCTCAAATAATGTTAACAAAAGTTAATTAATATAAGATACTAATCTCTATGGGATGATATCTGGATATTTTTATATCCACTTTTATTAATTGATTAGTGCACTTTCCAACCATACACATCAATGCAAACAATTTCTAATAATAGTTTGACCTCTCTTCACCTTGTAGATCTGATCAGTCGGATTGAAGAGTTATTATATAGGGATTGATTTATACTAGTAATGCATATGTATCGGGAGGCCAATTCAGTTGCTAACTACCTAGCTAGTTTGGCTTTTGATAATATAGAGTGCCTTGTTTGGTACTTTAGAGTTCCTAGTATTGCATCTCATTTGCTATTAGGAGATAAAGCCAGAGTCTCCTTCAATAAGCTTGTTGCTTATTAGGTTAGTTTAGTTCTACTTCTCTGTTCAAGTACACACACACACACACATATGAAGATTTTTATTCTCTCATTTATTTGCTATTCTTATGGAATCTATAGCTCAATATAGTGTGAAAAAAATAGTCTTTAGAAGAGACATAATAACCACTTATATAAAAGGTTTGTGTTATTACTAAATTTCACATTACACAGTGCATGCTTTCCAAATATTCTCTTCAAGGTGAAATGAATATAAAATCTTACAACTAGGGAAAGAACCACCTTGTTGATTGATCTATTGTTGTTAAAATAAGACCAATTAAAATGGAAAAACTAGATTGAAGTAATTTTTTTTTCTACTTTTCCTTATTTCTCTTTTTTAATGTTTAGAAAATATTAGTTTATACTTATAATTTTTTCTTTTAATATACTTCTTTATGATATTTAGGATTCTTTTTAAATATTCATATTTAGTAGCAATTTAAGAATATTAAAGATAAGTATAATTAAAAATGTAAATGGGTTATATTTTGATTGATGGATCATTAGAATAATTTAAATGTAATTATACTTATATATTTATTTAATTAGAAAGTCATAAATTAAAAATATTAAATAGGGTAAAAACTTATTGTTTATGTTAGCATACCATTTGGTATATTTTAATGCCGAGCTATTTATTAATTTGTAGTATTGGATCTTAATAAGTTAAAAAGGGAAAAGGTACTAATTTGCCCCTAAAGTTTGTCTTAGAGCTTTATTTTGCCCCTCAAGATATTTTTAGAGCAAAAATCTCCTATATTTATTAAAACAGTGCAAAAATTCCTCATCAGTGTTAAAGAATAGGGCATTTTAGCACCATGTTCAACAACTATAGCAGTATTCTTACACCATTTTCAATAACTATAGGAGCATTTTAGAATTATTTTAAATAATTACAGGGTCATTTTTGCTCTAAAAATAACCTGAGGGCCAAAATAAAGCTCTAAGATAAACATTAGGGGTAAAATAGTACCTTTTTCCGGTTAAAAATTTATCGATTAAGATAAAATAAAAACCAATAAAGCTAACATTGTGTGTCAACAAATAATAAAGTGTGAACACGTATTAAAAATTACTATATAGTATACCTGTCTTGTCATTATATTAGTTCTTAAGTTTTTTTAACGTGGAGAAGTATTAAATAATAAAATTTTAAATTTTCAAAAAAATTGAAAATTAATTAAATAAAACTCAAATATATGTGTTTTAATAAATTAAATTTAATTTTTTACAATTATAATGTAAAAAATTTTTATATTTAACATAATAAGACAACCATACAAGTAATGTCTTAAACAAATATAAATACATTTTAGTGATAAACTTGATAAAAACATGTATACAAATTATAATTTTGTTTATCATAGATAATGAATAATTTGGATGCAACAAAAAAAAAAGAATAACTCAAAATTATATTTTTATACTTTTTTAATTATAATTTATTTTTACATTTTATATACTATTTTTCATACTATATTTTCAAATTTTTAGCAATAATTTTATATTTAAAAAAATAAAAAATTTAGTTGAATCCCATTAAATCCGATCAAACCATAACTTAGTTAGCACTTAAGTTTAATATCTAGTCCAATTCTTAAAACATTAGCTTGGCCAGCAATTTTCAAATTCTATATAAAAGATTGTGTTTTTTACCTTTAAATTTTTTTTTATTCAATTTAGCCCTCAAATTTGTTGATTCTTCTATCTTAGGCTTTTCATTCTAGGTTTGCTCCTGCTTACAATTGGTAATCCAAAATTCTAAAAGCCTCATATTATATATACTATAAGAGAATGATTTTTTTGGTAAGGAAAGTGAAAAATACTATAACCTAAGCAGCAATAATTCTTAGAAAAATGACTCCAAACATGTTTCCATGATTGAACTCAAAGAGAGATAGTCTTAAGTTGAAGCTAATTGGTTATCTATCCTTTTTATGTTTTGTATATTTATGCTCGTGCAACACCTATCTTTTTTTTTGTATTTGTTTTACTATATCAATTTGAGAAAGCTCTAATTTCTTTTTTTCTATTATATAATTCTTTATTATCTTTTTATCTAGAGTTTTATGTTAATGGTTAATAGAGCTTGGTTTTTGGGATATAGGAATTTTAGATTGCAAAATGTAGAGCGAACTACTTAAACCCACATTTAAAAAAATTTACACTTACACCTTTACTTTTACAACTCAATAGAATAGACCCTCATATTTGTAAATGACAAGATTAGAGTCCTTTCATTAGTTTTTATGCAAGAATCTACAAGTAAACCTATTAAAATTTATTTTAATTACATAATATACCCTTACTATTTTACCTATTATTCTTTCACTATTGATCATGCTTTTTTTAGAAAAAAGATACATAAGCCTAATTAAAAAGGGATATCATCTAAGGCCAAGATAGTCCCATATTATTAGCAAGAAGGATATGATAGGTTCTAAAAGGAGTAGCAAAAAAATGAATGCCATGAGGAAACTTTAGGCTATAGTTTGTCATCCAATCTACTGTAGTATTACCTTTTCTATGTGTATAAAGAATTTTATCCATCCAATCTCTTTGAAGCATTATCTTGATAACCTAAAAAGTTAAAGAGTAACTACCAAGATAAACTGATCTGGAAGCAAATTAGCAATAACTTTACTATTAACTTCAAGTAGTAACCAACGATAACCATTATTGTTAGTTGTATAACCTAAAGCACATGTGAAATAGGGATATTTTTGTATACATTAAACATTCATTTATGGGAAAAGGCATTTTTTTCTTACATAGTGCTTATGTTAATTCATTTGTTTAATATATATCTTAAACTTTGTAATAAAGTGCCTGCTATTATTACACATTGTAAAAGAATTCATAAAGAGTTCATGATATGGGATTCCTACTACATGCAAATCTAAAATACCAAAATTATTCCTAGTCATATTAACAAGATAGGACATTGTTAATACAAATAGACTAGCACATGTTATACTCTTTGACTTGGTCAAGTAGTAGTTCTTACAAGCTGTAGGCATAGTGATGTCTAGGGTTAACACATGGATGCTTATTTA
Organism: Hura crepitans; assembly: GCA_948208565.1. Classification (NCBI taxonomy): domain Eukaryota; kingdom Viridiplantae; phylum Streptophyta; class Magnoliopsida; order Malpighiales; family Euphorbiaceae; genus Hura; species Hura crepitans. Next base: position 4,739 of record CANXYI010664717.1, read on the forward strand.
GGAAATAAGTACATTAGAGGCCCAGTTTTGGGTGCATGATGGATCTAATTTTAATGGACCTTTTAAGTGTTAAAAGGATCATATATCAGGCCACTAGCTAATAAAAAGGGAGGACTAGTAGAGCCTCATATATGCAACCCATAGCAGACCAAGTGTGCAAAACACATAAGCCAAATTGAGCCATGTGCATGTTATGACTACAGGCTTATTTCATAGGCCTTTAATAGAAGTTTTAGGTCAAATTTTAAGGATTAAATACTTGACCTAAATAGGCCTTTTAAAAGTATAAAAGGGCTAATTTTTTATTCATCCAAATAGAAAAGCCACCATTCTACTTTTTACATGTATACCCCCTGCAACTAAAAGTGATTTTTTTCTTCTTCTTCATCCTCTTGAATTCTTTACTACCATATAATAACTTAGGTATTTTTCTCATTGAAACTCTTGTATGGATACCTTAGAGGTGTTTCCAATGAGGATCACTATGGTTTGTGACAATCCAATAAGGTAAGTAGAAGAAAAGGAATTAGCAAAAACAAATAATGGTAAATATGTTTTGATACTTTTTTGTTGTATGTTTCATATTTTAAATCATTTAATCACCTTTATTATTCAATTTTTCACAAAAATTTTAATTTTGTATTATGCCTAACTCATGAAAAACAAACACTGTATCAAAGTTAGGTTAACCGAAAGATTAAAAATGGTTGAAAAATATGATTATGGTAGAAAATACATAAAATAGATTTCATGTATAAATGGTTCTATAGTGGTTCTTGATTTTTATTTATTGATCATATTAAAATTAATGAGATTAGTATATATTTGACATGATTTAAAAATCAATTTTTGATCAAAAAATAATTCAAATCGGTTTATGCATTAAAAAGGGCCTCTTATGCGCATAAAAGGGGGCTTTATTCTTATTTTTATTGCTTTTATGATTTTATTGAAAATGTTATAATTTAATCAAATGTATGATGTGTTAAAATATGATTTTAATTTTAGTCATATAATGCATGAAAATTAAATTGATTAAAAATTTGTAAATTAATGAAACAATAATTCAAATTTTTGAGTAGGCAAAAATCAATTGCTTCATTTTTATTTTCCAATAATTCCATAATCATTTTTTCATAAATATGAGATATTTATGATGTTAATGAAATGTTTTTAAGTTGTAAAAATCATTCACAAAGGAATTAGATTCATAGAACTTGTTTCAACATCAAAATTGTTATAGTTTTATAATGCCTAATGTTTATTTTTGTCGATTTAATATGCCATGGGTTGAATGACTCAATCTAATAAAATTGATTAGTACAAGTCTAAAAATTTGTTGATGGCTACTGGAATTGATCAAAATCATTTTGGTTTGGTTTCTCAGTTCAAGTTGCAATCGATTTTACAGTTTGTTTTAAATTCAAATCTAAATGAACTATTATTTAAAGTTTTTTTTTAAATTAAAATTTTGTTTGAATAGATTTTTAGTTTTTGGAAATTTATAATAATTTTCATTTTAAAAATGATTAAATTAAAATTAAAATTTGAATATGAAACTAGATAAAGATAAGATGACTTTTATCATGATAAATTCAAATTTTGCATGGAATTAGATTCTTAGTAAGATTTAAATTCTAATCCACTTTAATTTGAAATTATAATTAGAATAGGACTTTAAATTAAATATGAGGATTAGATTTTATCCTAATCTCAATAGGTAAGTGTTATCTGAATGGATAAGGATAAAGAAAAACAAAGCCAATCAAATTCTCGATTTAATTTGGAATGTTAATTCTAAATGATAATATTTGTAATATTTATTTGTTTAGTATTCTAATTGGATTAGAACTCTTATAAATGGAGTGATGTAATTTACTATGACTAAATAATTAAATTGCATGTTTAATATTGATTAAAACTCCATGATTACAAATATGCATGGCCCATTAATCAAAGTTATAAACCTAATTAGTTTTATAAGGAGTTATAATACTAGTAAAATACAATAATCAATTTTTCAAGTTTTAATACATGTGATGCATTAGAAATGCAAGTCAAAGGTGTATATTTTAGCATGATGACTAGTTATAGACTATAACCAATATGATTAATCACAATCACATGAATTATTTTCTTTGGTAAATTGGGCCTGCATGTCCTAGCCTTTCTCTCATTACTATTGTGTTTCTCTTCTCATACAAATCCCCTCACATATAACATGAGATTTTCTTATGATTATATAGCCAGATTACATAGGATTAGAATAAGAAGAAGAAATACAAGGAGTAAATGGAGAAGGAAGACAATCCAAGGAGGACCAATGAAGAATTAGCAAGAAATGTTTTAATTATTTTCTTTATTAGGTTTTTAATTCATGCATACTACCTAAGGTTTGGCCTAAGTTGATTTCCTTTTACTCGAGAAATCAATGTAGTAAAAGTCTATAATTAGATCATATATTTGATGTGATTAAATTTATATGTATGATTTAATGAGATTAAATATGCATATACATGCCAAAGCATGCTAACCTTTTTGCATGAGCATATCAAAGTATGCAAACCATGATGAGACTTAAAAAGGAATAAATCCGTTAATAAATACTAAGACTTATAAGCATTTTGTTAATATAGTTTGAACTAGAGTTGTTCATACTATTCCTAGGTTGACCCAAGCTTATGCTATGTTATATATGTTCCAACTATATTAATAGGTCCATCTTAAATAGTCTATTAGTTTGTTAAGCTGACTCAAGGCTAATGGGTCTTGAGGCAATACTGAGGAAATGTGTATATGATATAAATGCTCTAAGAGTTGGTAACCTAATGACCAGTAGTTACATGTAAATGCAATTGACATGAGATGCCTACCATTTTAGTTACAAGTTATGCTTGTTAAGCTAACTCAAGGTTCAACCTTAAGAAAAGATAGGTACTGTCTCACTTGGAAAATTATTGGGTTTTCCCAAATCAATGGTAAGGGCTATTACTTCACAATAAAATAATGGGAGTAAAATATGTATTTTATTAAAGACCTTATAAAGTGCATTCATGTACATAAATCATGCACTAATAAGTTTCTCAATCTTTACAAATAGGTATATTTTCATCATGAGTTCATCTAACCAAAATTTGCACATAATTCTCTATGCTAATACATTAATTAGGCCTAACTTCATTGACTGGCTTTAAAATTAGAGAATAGTTCTCAAAAGTCAGAAGATTAACTATGTGTTGGAAAAGCCCATCCCATCAGTCCCTAATAATAATGTTGAAGCTGATGAGCAGTTAGCTTATTTGAAGCATATTATGGAAGTGATCTAGCACCCTATATTATGCTAGCTTCAATGTCCCTAGAGCTTTAAAAGCAACATGAGCATATAGATGCTCCCATTATTCTATTTCACCTCAAAAAGCTATTTAAAGAGTAAAGCAGGACTTGGAGGGGACTTTAGTTGTTTAACATGGGTTAAAGATGGATGGGTACATTAAGAGGCTCACTACTCTAGGCTTTTTTATGGATTATGAGCTAAGCATGGACTTATTTCTACAATTATTATTTGATATTTATGCACAATTTATGCTTAATTTTCAAATGAACAAGATCCAAACAATGATCCCTAAGCTGGTGAAATGCTCAAGATTGCTGAGGATACTATAAAGAAGAATTCCAAAGTAGTTATAGTCATTGACTTTACTTTTTCCAAAAGTAAAAAAGGGAGGAAAAAGAAAAAGGATACAACCAAGGCCCAAGGTGGAAACATCCTTCTGGTACTGCTAAATGGCCCTAAGGCAACTTACTTCTATTGCAATAAGATCAAATATTCCAAAAGGAATTGTAAAGCTTATTTAAAGTCTCGAAAGGAGGAGAAGCATAGTGATGCATCTACTTCAGGTACTTATGCTATTCAAATAAATACTAATACTGCTATTGATAATCACACATGGGTATTAGATACCATTGTGTTTCTCATTTAGTTTCTGATTTGTAAGGAGTAAAAAGTAGCAAAATGTTGAATAAAGGTGACATAGAGCTACATGGCAAATGGAGCAAGAGTTGTTGAATTAGCTATAGGAATATATTATTTAAATTTGCTTGCTAGATTAGTACTAGAACTAAATAACTGTTATTATGTTCATATTTCAAAAAAAAATATTATTTTTATCTCTTGTCTTGTTGAACATGATTTTGAATTTTCTTCAATAAGAGCAAGGGTTGTCCATTTTTAAAAGTAATATATTTTATTGTTCTACTTCAAATGTTAATAGAATTTAAATCCTTGATAATACAGAGGAAATTTATAACATAAATTTTGAGAAACATAAAATTGATAGCTTGAAGCCATCTTTCTTATGGCATTGTCAAATTGGTCATATAAATGAGAAATGCAAGATTAAGTTACATAAATTGGATGACTTATGTTCATTTGATTATGAATTACCTGAAACATGCGAATCTTGTTTACTAGGCAAAATGACAAAAACACCCTTTAGTGGTAAGGTTGAGTTTACAAGTGGTTTATTAGAGCTAATACATTCAAATGTATAGGGCCTTATGACCATATACGTAAGATGAGGTGATCACTACTTGATAACCTTTAATGATGATTATTCATGATATAGGTATGTGTCTTTGATGAAATACAAATTTGAAACCTTTGAAAAGTTCAAAAAATTTAGAAATGAAGTTGAGAAATAACTTGGCAAAAGTATTAAAACATTTCGACCAAATCGAGAAAGAGAATATTTGAGTCAAGAATTCCAAAGCTATCTAAGAGATAATGGGATATTATCTCAATTGACACCTCCTTAAATACCATAGCATAATGTTGTATCTGGAAGGAGAAATTGAACCTTGTTGGATATGGTTCAATCCATGATGAACTTTGCAAATCTACCCAAGTGATTTTAGGGTTATTCACTAGAAATTATTGTATAGAATCTAAATAGAGTTCCATCTAAGTCAATTGATGTTACTCCATATGACATATGGTATAAAAAGAAACATATTCTTTCATATCAAATAGTATGGGGTTGCCCTGCTCATGTAAAAAAAATAGTGTCAGATAAGCTGGATTCTAAATCTGACAAATGCCTATTTATTAAATATCGAAGACATTTATATATTATTTCCACAACATTTTAGAACAAAAGGTGTTCATTTTAAAGCATGATATCTTCTTAGAGAAAGAGTTACTCTTTAAAAAATAGCGGGAGTAAAATTAAACTTGACAAAGTTCAAGATCTATAAATAGAAGCTGATCAATCAATAGATCTCTAGTCTAGTACATATGGTGATGAAATAATAGAAGAACTTATTGCAACACAAGTTCTTAGACATTTTACTTGAGTTTGTAGTGTTCTTAAGAGATATGGATTTCTCATAGATGAGAACAAACATGTGACTCCAATAAACAAATATGAGCCCACAAGCTATGGAGAGGTTTTAAAGAGTTTAGAATCAAAATTATGGCTAAAAACCATGAAATTCAAAATGGATTCCATGTATAACAACCAAGTATGGACTTTGGTTGATGTAACTACAGGGATAAGACCCATTGGGTGTAAATGGATCTTCAAGAAGAAGACTGACATTGAAGGTAATATAGTTACCTATAAAGTAAAGTTGGTTGCAAAAAGTTATCATCAAAGGTAAGTAATTGACTCTGATGAAACCTTTTCACTAATAGCCATGCTTAAATCTATTTGAATTTTACTTGTTATTGTCGTACATTATAATTATGAGATTTTGAAAATGGATGTAAAGATAGCTTTCTTTAATGGAAATCTATCAAAGGAAGTGTATATGACACAACTTGAGGGATTCACATCCAGTGACAATAGCATGGTATGCATGCTTTAAATATCTATTTATGGATTGAAACAAGCATGTAAGAGCTAGAACATCCATTTTGATGCGACAATTAAAGAGTTTGGTTTTTCACAAAATCTGAATGAACCTTGTGTATATAAGAAGGTTAGTGGGAGTACTATCATTTTCCTAGTGTTATATGTTGATAACATATTGCTTATGGGAATTAAAGTCTCAACTTATCAATCAATCAAAATCTAGTTATTGAAGAAATTCTCCATGAAAGACCTTGATGAAACAACTTATATATTAGGGATAAGGAACTATAGAGATAGATCTAAGAGGTTGATATGTCTTTCATAGTTGCATATATAGAAAAAATGCTAAAGAGGTTTAGCATGGATCTCTCTAAGAGAGGATTTATTCTTACGGTACATGGAAAATTTTTTCTAAGTCTATGTGTCCTTAGACACAAGTGGAGAGAGAATGTATGAGTAAAATCCCATATGCCTCAACTATAAGATCAATTATATACATAACCTAATGTAGCATTTACTTTGAGTGTCACTAGTAGATTCCAATTTAATCACAGAGAGGAACATTTGGTGGCTATAAAGAACATCCGTAAGTACTTGAGAAGAACTAAAGATGTATTCTTAGTATATAGAGAAGGGGATTTGCAAGTAAATAGGTATACTAATGGCAACTTTCAATTTGATAAAGATGATTTTAAATCTAATTAGGTTTTGTGTTTTTATTTGCATAAGGTGTAGTTAGTTGAAGGAGTTCTAAACAAGATATAACTGCAACTTAACTACTAAAGCAAAGTACATTGTAGCTTCTGATATAGCTAAGGAAGTAGTACGGATTAAGAAGTTCATTACTGACCTAGGAGTGGTTCCTTCTATTATTAACCTAGTACCTCTACATTGTTACAACAATAGAGCCATTGCATTGGTAAAAAAAACCATGATCCCATCAATGATTAAAGCATGTATTTAGGTGCTACCATCTTATCTGTGAGATAATTGGTAGCCATGATGTAAAGATTGACAAAGTCTCTATAGATCATAACATTACTGATCCTCTCATTATGGCACTATCTCATAATAAGTTCGATCTCTAAGTAAACAATGTGGTATTAGATACATAGGTGATTGGCTCTAGTGCAAGTGAGAGATTATTAGTTGTATGCCCTAAAGCACATATGTAATAGGGATATTTTTGTGTACATTAAACATGCATTATAATAAAAGGCATTCTTTATTATGTAGTGCTTATGTTAATTCATTTGTTTGATATATATCTTAAACTTTGTAAAAAAAATCCTTGGTATTACTTCGTAGTGTAAAGGAAAACATAAAGAGTTCATGATATAGGATTCTTATTGCATGTAAATGTGAAACACCAAAGTTATCCCTAGTTATAGTATTAACAAGATTAGACATTGTTAATGTAGATAGACTAGCATATGTTATACTCTTAAACTTGGTTAAGCAGCAGTTCTCACAAGCTATAGGCATAGAGATGTCTAGGGTTAACATATGGATTCTTATTTGAGAAACAAATACATTGGAGGCCTAATTCTAGTGCATGATGGATTTGATTTTAATGGAAGTTTTATGTATTAAAAGGATCATATATTAATCCATTAGTTGATAAAAAGGGAGGCCCAGTAAAGCCTCATATATATAGCCCATAGCAGACTAAGTGTATAAGGCATATAAGCCCAAACTAGGCCATGCGCATGGTCTAACATAGAGGCCCATTTCATGGGCTCTTAATAGGAATTTTGTTTCAAATTTTAAAGGTTAACCATTTAACCTAAATAAGCCTTTTAATAGTATAAAAGGCTAATTTTGATAAGCCAAATAACCACCATTTTATTTTTGACACATACACCCTCTCTATAGCTAAAAGTGATTTTTTTTTCTTTTTTCTTCTTCATCCTCCTAAATTCCTTACTAGCATAAAGGAATTCAAGTAGTTTTCTCATTGCAATTCTTGTGTAAACACCTTGGAGTTGTTTGTGATAAGGATCAATGTGGTTTGTGATAACTAGTTGAGGTGAGTAGAAAGGAATTGATAGAAATATATAATAGTAAATATCTTTTGATATTTTTCTATTCTCTATTTAACATTTTTAACCATTTGTTCACTCATTCATTATTCAATTTTTCACAAAACTTTGAATTTTTCATTGTGCTTAGCATATGAAAAACTAATAATTATCCTAAACTATAGATTATACATTGAAAATTCCCCAAAGCTTCATTTCAAGCACTCCATATACTCCCAAGTTGTGACTAAAACTATAACACCTAAAAAATCTTGAGTTTATGAATAGTGCTTCCCAAAATGTGAATAATATTTTTTAAGACTCAAATCATACTAATTTAACTGAAAAGAAGAAATATTTATAATAAAATTTTTTCCAAAAATTGAAATTGTAATGAGGTTTTTAAGTGGGTTAAAAATAATAAAGAAGTTTTTATAGCAGTTTACTATTATTTTAAGCGAAACCAAAATTTCAGTGTTTTTGCTCAAATTGACTCAGGAATTCCATAACCTAATACTCAAATATTCTCAGGAATCTAATGGAATTAGAATTGAGATTTTTGGATATCAAGAGAATTTATTTAAAATTAAATAAGGGAAAATGAACCAATTTTATATTGAGTTCTAATGCTTTTGCATATAGATTTTTTGGAAATTAGTCAATAACATTTTGTATGTTATTTTTTAATTATGGGATCATAAATTGATGCAAGAAAAATTCAAAAAAGAATTTAAAGTGGAATTAAAAATGATTTTCAAAGGTTTTGAAATTTAGAGCCATTGGATAACAAGTGACCAATCTTGGCTATTCAAAGAAGGGGCATAAAAGCCTAAAGACCAATCAAAGGAAAGAGAAAATAGAATCAAATGAATTTAGCCTCTCCTCCTTTCTATTCAATGTTAGCCATAAGGAGAGGAGAAATAAGTTTTCTCCTTTATTTCTCTTCTTCCATTCCTCCACCTCTCCCCATTTCATGTTGTTTTCCATCATTTTTAAGCTTTTACAGGAAGAAATCTTTAAACTAAGGTGCTATTTTAAGAGATTTCAAAAATTGCAGGGTATGGATAAATAGTGGTCTTTTCTAATAAAATAAGTATATTTTGAGTTTTTTTATTTTTCTTATGTTTTACATGTTTTTAATTAATAGTTTATAGGTTCAATTAGAGTTTTCATTGAGTATATGTTTTTATGTGATTTTTTTGAGGATTTTTGGATATTATGTATTATAGAGAAAGGATTTGAGGCAAAGAGTAAAAAGGAGATTTTGATTTTTTGAAACCTACTGTGAATTCAAAAGAAAGTAGAGTGCGAGAATGAGGGATTAATTTTGGACTTACAGAGTTAGTTTTCTTGCAT